>JAANYP010002482.1:424770-584770 GCA_020465985.1 Centrapalus pauciflorus
GCTATATTTAATAAAGTTCGTTCTGAATCAGAACTACCCTCACCTCCCCTCACGTCCTCCACAGCTCCCTCAGGCTCTGTTTGGCTTCCCTGAACATCAACCCCTTGCTGATGTTCCTTCTCACCTAAGACTCCTTGGGCAAGAAAACCTAGTTCTTGGGTTTCTATTGGAGCATGATCTATTCTATAAAGCCTAAGACTCTCAGCATCAGCATGTTTTAGCAAGGATTCTGGAATTGGCATAACATTTGCATTTGGGGCATCTTGAACCTTATGAAGACTCATCATCATGTAGTCCGTGCATTTCTGAGCATTTGATTGCTTTATAATTTTCTCATTTGCCCTCAAGATGCCTCTGATCAATATTTGTATGAATCTTTGTAGTGGCACGAATTTCCTTGCTCTTGTTGTGGTTTTGGCCAACACAACTTCCTTGAGATCTTCCCAGATACATTGTGCATAGTCATAATGCTTATTGAAAGCAATACCATGAAAGAGTCTTAAGTAATGGATACTCCTCTGTATATTCCCGTATGCTTTGAGGTCATAAAAAACTGTTGATGATGCCGAACAGTGTATACCACTGTCCATTCAGCCCGATTCTGTGAAACTTTGAGCTCTTTTCTAGTGGTTTGGAATACCCCAGACATATGAGATCGTGGCATAATTGACCGTTTGATACGAAATCTTCAAAGTCAGCAAACTCTGGGAAGTTGACAGTATCAATCCGTCTAGGCAAGAATAAATTGTGACGGAGTCTGGCCAGTATGATCTTAGCCTTGTATTGATCAATGGTTACTTTGATATGATGATCTCCTTCATCAGGCATAAATTTTATTGTGTGCC
Source organism: Centrapalus pauciflorus (assembly GCA_020465985.1). Lineage (NCBI taxonomy): Eukaryota > Viridiplantae > Streptophyta > Magnoliopsida > Asterales > Asteraceae > Centrapalus > Centrapalus pauciflorus. The sequence continues at coordinate 425,616 of JAANYP010002482.1, forward strand.
AAAACTGATGAAGATAGACTTGAGGAATTGAAGGTTTGTATTTCAACAGGTAACCAAGAGGGTGACCTTTTAGGATTTCAAAATAATAGGATGGCTTACTTTAATGACATTTGGATCAAACCTATGATTATTATCAAGCAAGGCTAAACAGTGTTTCGGTTTGACCAATTGTGTTTCAGGGATTGGTGATGGAGGTGATGGTCTAGTGACGAAAGTAGATTTAATTGGTTTAGAGACCAGTGTATGGTTAGATGATGAATGAGAATCTGAGGAATTGGAATTTTGGGTGGGGGCTTGGGATGCCATTTGATACATGTAAAAATAACAAACATGTTAAAAAGGTCAGGTAAACAAATTAAAACCTACCGATAGAAAAATAAAACATTTAACAAAAATTAGAAAAATATGTGTTTTATTGTTTAAAGCATCGGGATTTCTGACAATAATAATAAAATATTATTGTTAGGAATCCAAAGTCAATCGTTAAGAGACCAATGTTAATATAACACAAATTTTAAAAGTTTCTCGAAAAATGTGAAATTTCTCTGAAAAATTAAAATTCCCACACTTAGAAAAATTTTAAAAAACTTGACTCCAAACTCGACTGATGAAAGTACAAACACAAATGCGTCATGAACTTTCTCGGGTGATATGGGACCCAACTCGAATAACCCTTAAACAAAATTGGATGAAAAATGATTTTTCTCGAGTGAAATGGCTTCAAACTTGAATTGATCTTGAACTTTCTCGAATGATATGTGAACCAACTCGATAGAAGTTAAGAGTTCCTCGAATGACTTTTTGATCAACTCGAAAGATATTGAAGTTTTCTCGAATTACATGTGAACCGAGTTGGAACACTTCCAAAAATTATCAAGTCCCTTTGAATTCAAACTTGTATGAATCTAGAGAGTTTTCTCGGACAAATATATGACCCAACTCGGTTAAATAATGAACTTTCTCGGTCAATGTTTCAACCGAGTTTGATGACTAAAATATTCTAAGTCCCAATTCTTTCAAACTCGATTGAACCCCAATGTTTTCTCGAAAGCTTTGTTGTCCAACTCGATCAAAACCAGATTTTTATCGAATCAACCTTTGATCGAGTTTGAATTGAAATTTTTTCTAAGTCCCATTTCTACTCTGAATTTTCACAAATACAATTCCAGGGAGATATTTCCCTAACCTATTACATGTTCTTACTCGAAAATGATTTTGAACAACTATCCTTTACTGATTTTGCTCCAAAAACAACATTTAAACCATTTAAAATCTGAATTACAGTGAGTTCAAACTTCGAACTTTTTGAATTTCAAATTCAAATTAAATGTCGTGTGTTTTGATATAGGACTTGAAATTTGATTTTCAAGTTCATATGATCATTATGAACACTAACACACTTTCAGTTTCAGATTAAAGACACCAAACAACTATATCAAAACTGACACACATCGACACACACACACAGTAACACAGTAACATATACTCAAAAAATAAAACTGAAAACTAACAAATATTAACAAAAACAGAAAAATACTTACAAATTGCAACACAAATCTTTAAATCTATCACAGAAAAATGGATTGCTTCTTGATGAAGAAATGTCGAGAGAGAGTTTTTAGGAAGAAAGTGAACAGTGGTCCGAATTTGTAAAAAGTTTTTTGAATTCCAAAATTCAAATTTATACTCAAATTTGAATATGAAAACCCGGCCCATTTTTTTTAAAAAAAAAAAAAAATCTAATCTCTCACTTTCAAACGTTTAAGCCCAATTAACTAAAAAAAATATTACACACACAAAAAAAATAAAACTAAACAAATCATCAACAACAAAAAAAATTTAACAACAAAAAAATAAAATGAACTAAAACGAATTTTATTAAAATGAAAAAAAACAAAATAAAATGTTGCTTCCCTTTGAATGTTGCAGTTATGCTACCACTCAGACCAATATCACTTTTTAATATTGCTCCCACTGCAATTAATAAGATTAAAAAAATTATCAGACATTCAAAATATCAGATAAAAATTTTCTTGTTTGCTCCCTCTGCACATAACAATCCGAATATGTTATATCTCAGATAAATGCACACATTTAAATCACATGAGATTAATCAAAAATTAAATCAAGTAAAAAAATTGTAAACTTAGAATTTTAGATTGTAGCAACTGAATGTTTAAATCTACCGATTCAACATACCCAATTTGTATACCAAAAAATTAAAATGTTTTTCATAAAATGCTTTGGTAAACATATCAGGTAGTTGATGTTTAGTTGGTACAAAATATAATTCTACGTTACCATTTTCTACATAATCTTTTATGAAATGATACCGAATGTCAATATGCTTAGTTTTGAGTGTTGCACCGGATTTGAAGCAATTGCAATTGCACTCTGAGAATCACAATATATAGGAATCTTTGGAGGTGTAAACCCATAGTCTCTCAGTTGGCTCTTCATCCGCAACACTTGTGAACAACATGATGATACATCAACGTATTTAGCTTCTGCTGTTGATAGTGACACACAGTGTTGCTTTTTGGATGTCCAGCAGACGTGTTTGTCACCAAGAAATTGAACTGCTCCTGATGTGCTTTTACAATCCATTTTATCACCTGCATGATCAGCATCAGAATAGGCAGTTAATGTAAATGATGATTCCCTGGGAGACCACAAACCTAAGTTTGGAGTTCCCTTCAGATATCTTAAAATTCGTTTGGCAGCAGTCAAATGTGATTCTTTTGGATGTGCCTGATATCTAAGACAGACACAGGTAGCAAACATAATATCCGGTCTACTCGCGGTTAAGTACATTAATGACCCAATTATCCCTCGATAATGAGTTACATCAACAGGTTTCCTTGATATGTCCTCATCGAGTTTAGATTTAGAATCCGGAGCCATGGGTGTACTATTAACCATCTTAAATTTCTTTAACATGTCTTGAATGTATTTTGACTGATTGATGAAAATGTCATCACTCAGTTGTTTTACTTGTAGACCCAAGAAAAAATTTATTTCACCCATCAGGCTCATTTCAATTTTTGGGACATTAAAAATGCGAACTTTTTACAAAATTCTGTATTTGTAGACCCAAATATTATATTGTCCACATATATCTGTGTAACTATGACATCGGAACCCTAACGTTTTATGAATAGGGTAGTATCCACTGCACCTTTGTTGAAGCCACATTTCAACAAATAATTTGAAAGGGCATCATACCAAGCTCGGGGTGCTTGTTTAAGACCATACAGTGATTTGTCTAAAATATATATACATGATCAAGCTTCAAAGGATCAGTAAATCCTTCTGGCTGATATGTATACACTTCATCAGTTAACTCCCCATTCAAAAACGCAGTTTTAACATCCATTTGATATACAGTGAAATTTTTATGAGTTGTGAAAGCTAAAAACATTCTAATAGCCTTAATCCAGGCAACGAGGGCAAAAGTTTCATCATAATCGATTCCCTCTTGCTGGACGAGGCATGCTTTGTTTCGAATGATGACATCGTGTTCATCTTTCTTGTTCTTGAAGATCCACTTCGTGCCAATGTTAGACTTGTCTTTTGGTCATTCCACCAATCTCCAGACCTTCAACATTTCAAACTGATTGAGCTCCTCTTGCATGGCTACTATCCAGTCTGCATCCAGAAGAGCTTCTTTTACCGTTTTTGGCTCGATCTTACTCAAAAAATTTGAGAAGAGACATTCGTTTATGGTAGTTCTCCGGGTTTTTACTAAGGCAGAGGGATCACCAATGATGTTTTCTGGTGGGTGGTCCCTTGTCCATTTGAAAGTATGTAGATAAGGTTGAAGCTGGTCTTGATTGAGATTCAAGTCCAGATAGGGAATTCGGGGGACAGTTTCCGAAGTTGATGGGATATCAACTGAGGTGGGGGATTCAGAAATTTTAATATTCAAGGGAGAATTTTGAGATTCTGGAGCAGATTGTTGTACACTTTCAGTAGGCATGTGTACATCAGTCATTGAAACCTCTCCAGTCTCTTCAGAAATTTGTTGATGTGAACGATCGGAGACTACAACAGGACCTTCAGTAACCCTGTCAAGAACCAAAATGTGATCATCAGATTTGGTCTTTTCAAAGTAGTCTTCATAAAAAATTTCAAACAGTTTATTTAAATCATTCTTATCATCATTAAGCATTGGTGACTTCACAGAAGTCGACTGATTAGACTCGGGTCCTGAACTAGCGTGTTCAGGAGCCATTAAAATTCCTTCGTCAAATTTCACATTTACGCTCTTGTTGACAGTCTTCGTCTGTTTGTTGTAGACCCGAAATCCCACCAATTCTTTCGAGTATCCAATGAATATGCCTTCGTCAGCTTTCTGATTAAAATTTCCCAAATTGTCTTTATCGTTCAAGATGAAATACCTGCATCCAAAGACATGGAAAAATTTAATATTAGGTACTCGTTTATTTATCAATTCGTATGGTGTCTTTCCGAATCTTTTATTGATGACCAATCTGTTCTGGGTAAAGCACGCAGTTGCCACAGCTTCATCCCAGAGGAATAACGATAGATTAGAATAAGAAAGCATCGTCCTAGCAGATTCCACAAGCGTGCGGTTTCGTCTTTCAACTACACCGTTTTGTTGTGGGGTACGAGCTGCCGAATATTGATGTGTTATCCCAACAGAACTTAAAAATGTTTCGAGTGACTTGTTCTTGAATTCTGTACCATTTTCAGATCTAATGTGTAACATCCGGCACTAAACCAGGTTAGCAACAATGACCTAATATGTATTCAATAACAAATTATAACCTAATCAGTGGTCATTAGAAATTAATCACGTGATTAACAAGGTTTATTAGAAAATTCAACTCAATTTGAATCAAATTCATCGGTGCGATGAATCGGGAAATCAATTAATCCGATCGATTTACGATATGAGGGATTAATTCAACTAATTACATAATTAAATTATGATTAGTGACACTAATCATACACTAATACAATTACTTCACATTAATTATGCAAGACTAAAACAATTCATTAAAACAATGCATCCATAAGTATTTATAAAATTACAAGAAAAGGGAAATACAATAATATATTTCTAAATACATTTATACAAATAAAAAAAAACATAAATACATGTATAAATACATGTATGGCCGGATTTAAGGCATATGGGGTATTAGAGTTTGACTTTTATTTTTTTAATATTACTTTAAACACCATCATTTTGTTAAAAAGTGCACTCAACTTTGTCTCCCATGCCTTTCATCATTTGAAAGACCAAAATTTCTCTATAAATAGGGAAGTCTTTCTTTCATTTTAAACACACCAAAACCTTCTTTTCTCTCCTCAAAGATCCGGCCATATACATATTCACATCACAAAATTCTTCATTCAAGTGTTCTTCAAGTGTTCTTCAAGAAATTCAAGAGTTTTGGTGCATATCTTGCAAAGGATTTCAACTTCTACTTAAAATCATATTCTAAATACTTCAAAGTAAGTAAATACTAACTTATTTCATCACACATTTATGTTTATATAAGTCTTGCATAATATATATAATCACCAACAACAACAAGTTTCATAAAAACTGAAGTTTATAAGTTTCTAGTTTTTATTTTTAAGTTGTTTCTTTAATTGTGCATATGAATATATGAACACATTATAAACATGTTAATATTATGAAAACATGTGTTATATATGTGTTATATAACTTTTACAACTTTTATACAAGTAGTCTTTGAATAAACAACAAGAATCATAAGTTGTTTCAAGTTTATAAAACTGCGGATTTTCGGCAGAAACTTTATATCGACTTTGAAAAATCATACTAATTCATAACTCAACGAAATGAGTTGATTCTTGTCTCAAAAGTTAGATCTATGTCTTAACTATAGATCTGTAATTTTTCATAATTTATTTTGAAGTTTAAGACCACCAGAAATTATTTGGGAAACCGAAAGTTTGACAGCTCAAAAATGGCCAACATAGCGTTTTTAACGAGCTCTTTCACCAACCTAAACAACTCGAAAAATGGCCGTTCTTGATTCTAAAAATCCTTTGTATATAGTAGTTTAATGTCCTAGAAAACCAAAGTCTAAAACATTTTGGAGCTTGGTCAAAAACAGCCTCAAAGTAGGCCGAAAAACCTCCGAAAAAGCTGGAAAATTATATATAATATATAAACTTGACGTTTTAAGCAAATCTTATTTATAAACTTGTAATGTTGGGTGATTTAAGACATAAAAATCTATAAATATACCTATTATCATATATTAGTGATATTAAGTCCTTATTATCATTTAGGACTCGGTTAAACACCTCCGGTTTCATCACCCATCAAACAACGCACATTTGCATTTTGCGCATATTTTGCCATCGCAATTCCGGCGAGTCTTCATAGCCCCTATTTTCACTATCTATTGGGGTGGAAATACATGCATTGTTTTCATATGGACACCAAAACTGTTTATTTCTTATATGTATTACATGTGGTTCCATCAGCCCTTATATCATGAACCGTTAATTGCATTTATTTGTAAGCGCGAATATATTGTGGATAGATCTATCGGGAGTCATGTCCCCCATTCAAGTTAGTTCGGGTCGGCTAACAGCGAGTGCATATATATTCAACACACGGTATTACGTATGGGAATACTGCACAGGGCAAACTCATTTTAATTAAGCTTCGGTTGCATGATGGTTTATGTAATACATACACGGAATTTATGATTTTATAAATTCAACTCATCTGATAATGTCCATACAACTGGTCTTTTCGCGTAAACCTATGAGCTCACCAACAATTTTTGTTGACGTATTTTAGCGTGTATTTTCAGGTAATTAAGGCAAGTATGCCTCGGACGTATTTTACTTTCAAGCTTCCGCATCCATGGAGTCGCATGCATATTCAAACTAACGGAGATTTAGCTGCATTATTTTGGATATTTTAATTATGTAATTAAATCTCTGTATTTTGCGAACTCCTTTGCCCATATCAGTCTATGTAAAACATTGCTATATTTTCAAGTTTCAATGATGTATTTTAAAAACGTCCATATAGTGGTCGTTCATTATGATTATGGTTACGCTTCCGCACTCGTCACGCCTCGCTGCCAACCGGGGTAGCAGGGTGTGACATAATGGGCTGAACTGATAGCTGAAACTTTACTTGAATCTTGCATATGAAGTCAATAATGATCTCTGTAGCTTCAGACTTGGATTTCAGGAAGAAAACCCATGTGTATCTTGAATAGTCATAAACTATGACCAACACAAATCTCTTCTTATTAATACTTTGTACTCGCATAGGGCCACATAGATCCATATCAAGCAGCTCTAAAGCCCTAGTTGAAGAATGTTCAACTTTTAACTTGTGTGAAGCCATTACCATCTTCCCGTTTTCACATACGGCACACAACTGCTCCTTTTTGAATCGGAGAGTCGGTAGCCCTTTGACTAAACCACCTTTTGCAAGATTAGTCAATTCTTTGAAGTTCAAATGGGATAGACGACGATTCCATAACCAGGATTCTTTAGATGTTGCCTTTGATAGAAGCAGACATCTCTCTTCAAATTAATGTTGGCTAAATCTATGGAGTACAAATTGGTTTTCCTATTCCCAGCGAGGATTTCCTTCCCTTCCCAGATCTTATACTATACTTATTAGCCTTGAAATTGACTTCTAACCCTTTATCGCACAGTTGGCCGATGCTGAACAAATTATGGACAAGACCATCAACGTAAAATACCTTCTGAATTATGATCTTGTCGTACTCCAGACTCACATAGCCTTTGATCGGACGGAATTGATCATTGCCAAACCTTACTGTCCCGCAGAATTTGTCAACAAAATTCGTTAGGGTTTCTCGCTGTCCAGTCATATGCTTGGAACATCCGGAGTCAAGGTACCACACATGATTTACCTATAAAACGAAGTAAAACATGAGGTACCCACTTATAGTTGGGTACTTTGAAATTTGGTAAATCATGCGGTATTTTGTCAGTGAGTGCAAGCAGCTGTGAGGTGTTGTCAGTTGATGGAGTGGCTGGGATGGAATCCTTGAACAAATCAAAGAATCCCTTAAGCTGTACAGACACAGAGTCTGAAATAAGAGAGGGTAGAGAGGACATAGAGGTTTCTAAAGAACCAACTTTGTTGGTCAGCAAGGAAAGCTGATCCTTCAAAGGCAAGTCTTTAGGGAATGGAGGTGTATGAGTGGATTGTTTGGAGTGAGTAGATGGTGATGAAGAGAATGAGGCTGGTGTATGGGGATGTGATGTAGAGGGAGAGGGTATTTTGGAAAGAAGCTCCATAGCCTGGGCAAAAGTAATGTGGCCCAGCTTGGAGGGGTTGATGGGTCCTTCAGCAGTGGCAGTAGCTGCATCATCAGGAGAGGGGGTAGAGGATGGTAGCTTTTTAGATACTGCTTGTTTTACAGCACCTTCATGAAGGCCAGTGGTTGTTCCCTCTACAGTACCTTTGTTTAAAAGTACCTCCTCATGGGGAGATGAAATTTGCATTTCAACATCAGCAGTAGTGAAAGCTGCTGATGGAGTTTGCATGAATGGAGTAGCCTCACCAAAGGGATGTTCTGTTCCCTGAGGTTCATCAGCTTGAGGTGTGGGTCCTTCAGCAGCTGTTTGGTATAGAACAGCTGCATCATGAGGAGCAGAAGTTTGAGGCTGATCTGCTGGTTGGTCTAAACCAGCAGGGTGGACAGTGTGGACACAGTATGGAGTGGAGAGAACCAGAGGGTCTAGGCTGACTCAAGGTTGACACAGGGTGGAGTGAAGCAGGCTCCAAGTGTGCTGATCCTTCTCCCAAAATAGGAGAGGCAGCAGAGGTTGCTTCTTTTTCAACTGAACCCTGTTGAGAGGGAACAGAGGGGCTAGTTTAGGTTTTTGGTTTCTTTTTGCGTTGGTATAGAATGTGAGATGAAGTGGGGGATTTTGGAGAGGAGATGAGAGGTTCAGATTGGACAGGTTTAGAGACGGGGTTAGAATCAGGTGGGTTGACCTGTTCCATAGTCTCAGGTGCCCCAGAGGCACCAGCCACAAAGGCTTCAGATTCAACTAATGAACCAGGGTGAGGAGCCTGCTCCCCCTCAGCCACAGAGGCTAAAGGTGCAGACTCAGACTGAGCTGTTTTGGCCTTCTTGGAGACAGGCCCAGCTTCAGTGGTTGCCAGGGTCCTTTTAACAAGCTTGGCTCTGGCTTTGGATTTTCTCTTGGGAGCAGTTTCAGGATCCACCCTCACATCAGAGGGTCCTTCCACCAATCCTAACAGCCTCCTCATGGGTGTTGACAGAGGAGGCTCATTAGGTAGAACAGGTGCATAGAAAACTCTATTCCCTATTACAGGGAATGTAGCAGTCCTAAGTAAAGGCTGAGAGTTATATAAATGCTCACCACAATGATGCTTGAAGATGAGGCTCAGAAACCTTGGATACCGAACAGCAGCTGGACGATTTTCTTGTTGTACCAGGTTCCTCAAATTCAGAAAAATCCACTGTGCCATGTCTATTGTAGTCCCATGCACCAGTTGTAGAACGATGGGAACTTCATCACGGCTTAGTTGGTCAAATGAGCCAACCTTACTTCCGAAGCATATTACCACTGAGGCAAATAAGAAACTGTAGGTTGGGGATAAGTCCTTCCTGAACAGTGTTGCTCCAATTTTGGGTTCTGCTACACCACAGAAACGGAGCAAATTTCCCATTTGGTCATTTTCAGTTTGAGGCTTGTCATATGGTTCAGCAGTTGGCAGATGAAGAACCTCCCTGAGAAGACTAGTTTTTATCTCAATGGTCTGAGTCCCATTGAGAATAGTGCCCTTAATGACTTTGGTGTTGGGGTTGTAGGCATAGGTGTACCAAAACTCATACACCATCTCCTGGTACAGGACACCAGGAGTGGCAGTCATTGCGTAGTTCAGCGGATGAACTCTTAGAAATTCCACCATCTGTTCATAACCCTTCCCCACATAGTTTTTGGGAATGGTTAGGTTGCCAATGAAGTTGGTGGCCTTGATGGTCAGCATCGTGGTAACTGATGAGTGTTTCACAACATCATCACCAACGAATACTAGAGGAAAGGGGTTGTTTCTTTGAGCCATTTGTGAAGGATTGGGATTTTTAGAAGCAGAAGACACTTAGTCGATTTAGGGTTCTTGAGGATTTCTGGAAATAATGAGGAAGACGAAGATGAAACAGTAGGGGGTATTTATAGGATTTGAATGTGAGTGGGTATGAGAGAGAAACATTTGGGCGGTTGATTTGAAAAGGTCGTTAACGGAAAATGGAACAGTTGTCCATGTCAGACCATTTGTCAGACCACTTGAGCCCTTTTTAATCACTAACACACGTAACCCACATTATCCGCAGTAATTAAGTTAAATAAAAACAAAATTTAAGTAACTTAATTGTGAAGAAAGGTAATTAAACTAATGGTCTAAGCTGATGGTCAAACCTGTGATGAGCAGGGTCATCACACGCTGTTCACTCTTCAACATGTTCCTTCAACCTGTTCAGCTATGTAAGAACAGGTTGTGTTCAATAGCTGATTAGGTTACAAGACAATGTCTTGTATGACAGATTGAAAGAGTGAGCAGGGTGGAGGTTTGATCATTAGATCAGGCTTGACATATAAGTTGTTACTTGTCAAACCTGGTATACGCTCAAGCTGTTCAAGTTTTGCAGAAAACGGCTAAGTATAGAACGTGCATAACCTATTCTGTCTAAGCGGTTCTGAAAGAACTTGAGCAGTGTGAGACATATAACGTCTTAGAACATTAAGGACACTTAGTCACTTTTGTTTAATATACCCAGCTTACTGACAAGGTAATTAAACCTGTTTTCATCAAGAGTTTTTGTGAAAATGTTTGCAAGCTGTTCATTAGTGGAAATAAAACTTACCTCCACATTACCTTTCTGAATGTGATCTCTGATAAAGTGATGCCTGACATCTATATGCTTTGTTCTTGAGTGAAACACTGGATTGTTGGATATAGCTATGGCACTTGTATTATCACACAGAATAGGAGTTTTTCTATTTACAAGTCCATAGTCTTCAAGCTGATGCTGCATCCACAGAATCTGCCCACAGCAGCTTCTAGCAGCAATGTATTCAGCTTCAGCAGTAGAAGTAGACACTGAGTTCTGCTTCTTGCTACACCAACTTATCAACTTACCACCAAGGAGTTGGCATCCACCTGTTGTGCTTTTCCTGCTTAGCCTGCAATCTACAAAATCAGAATCTGAATATCCTGTCAGTTCAAGGCTTGAGTCTTTGGGATACCAAAGACCCACACCTGGTGTGCCCTTCGGGTATCTGAAGATTCTTTTAACAGCAGCTAGATGAGATTCCTTTGGATCAGCTTCGAACCTAGCACACAAATAGGTGGCAAACATAATATCAGGTCTACTAGCAGTTAAATATAGCAAGCTCCCAATCATACCTTTTGTAAGCTGTTACTGAAACAGCTTTGCCACTGGCATCAGCATCCAATTTTACATTGGTTGCCATTGGGGTTTTAATAGGAGAACTTTGATCAAATTTAAATTTTTTGAAGAGATCTAAAGTTTACTTTCTTTGATTTATAAAAATTCCAGTTGAGGTTTGTTTAACCTGTAATCCTAAAAAGAAAGTAAGTTCTCCCATCATAGTCATTTCATATTTGGATTTCATGAGTAATGAAAAATTCTTGCATAACTGCTCATTGGTAGAACCAAATATTATGTCATCCACATAAATTTGAACAAGCATAATATCATACTTCACCTTCTTTATGAACAGTGTGGTATCCACTTTACCTCTGGAATACCCATTTCTCATAAGGAATTCAGTAAGAGTGTCATACCAGGCTGTAGGGGCTTGTTTGAGACCATAGAGAGCTTTGTCCAACTTATAGACAAAACCTGGATGTTGTTCATTTTCAAAACCTGGGGGCTGCTTGACATAAACTTCTTCTTGCAGCTTCCCATTCAAAAATGCACTCTTCACATCCATTTGAAATACCTTAATGCTCTTATGAGCAGCGTAGGCTAGATACAAACGACTTGCTTCTAGCCTGGTCACAGGAGCAAATGTCTCATCACAGTCAATTCCTTCCTCCTGTCTATAACCCTGAGCAACCAGTCTTTCCTTATTTCTAATGACATGACCTTGCTCATCCATCTTATTTCTGAAAACCCATTTAGTGCCAATTATAGTTTTACCTTTAGGAGCAGGGACCAGCTTCCATACCTTGTTTCTTTCAAACTGATTGAGTTCTTCTTGCATGGCAGTGATCCAATTGGCATCTTTTAGTGCTTCATCCACCTTCTTTGGCTCCATTAGTGAAACAAAACTAGAGAACATACAGAAGTTCCCTAAGCTGTCCCACCTTGTTTGTACCCCTTTGTTGATGTCACCAATTATTTGATCATTGGGGGGACATCTGATCCACTTAGGATCATTTTTCAATGATGATTCTCTTGAGTTGTTGACATCTTCAGCAGGTCCTGTTGAGCAGCTCTCAAGATTTTCAAACACACTGTTGTCTTGAGCCTGTTCACTTGTTGAACATGTCTGTCCACTGTTGAACATATCACCAGATGATCCAGGAAAATCAGCATTGATTGGTTCAAGACATGTAGTTGTGGTTAAGTCAGTACACTTGTTCACACAGGGTGTATTGACATAATCCTCATCATGTCCATTACGATCAGCAGGTTCCACACTGGTTGTAGTGGAAGCTTTTGAGTCCTTTTCTTCACAGTTGGAATGCACAAGATCATCAAAGTTCAATTCTTCTGGAACTGATTCAGGTACAGCTTTGGTAGAGACACTCCTGGACTCTTCAAAGGTGACATTGATAGATTCATCTATCACCTTTCTTTTGTTGTTGTATACTCTGTAGGCTTTGGAGATAGCAGAGTATCCAACAAACACACCTTCATCAGCTTTAGGTTCAAACTTTGCCAGTTGGTCCCTTTGATTCAGAATAAAGCAGGGACACCCAAATACATGGAAGTAACTGACATTTGGCTTCCTCCCTTTGAGCAGCTCATAGGGAGTCTTGTTGAACCTTTTCACCACTAAGGATCTGTTTTGGGTGAAACAGGTAGTGTTAACAGCTTCAGCCTAGAATGATGAAGGTAAACCAGATGCACATAGCATGGTTTTAACAGCTTCAATGAGGGTTCGATTTCTCCTTTCAGCAACTCCATTTTGTTGTGGAGTTCTTACAGCTGAAAAGTTTTGAGTGATCCCTTTTTCTTCACAGAAGTCTTCAAGAGTACTGTTTCTGAATTCAGTACCATGATCACTTCTAAGCTGCTTTACTTGGGCAGAGTTTAGCATTTCCATCTTTTTCACAAATCCAATGATTTCTCTAGCAGCCTCTCCTTTGCTCTTCAAGAAGATTACCCATGTGTACGTGGAGAACTCATCAACCATTACAAGAGTGTATCTTCTTCCTCCTAGACTTGGAACACTAACAGGTCCAAACAAGTCCATGTGGATCAAGAAGAGAGGAGTATCTATAGAAAAATTATGCTTGGATTTAAAAGATGATTTCCTCTGCTTGCCTTTCTCACAAGCTGTGCATAGTCTATTCTTAACAAAAGTCATAGAAGGCAAACCTGTCACCAACTCTTTCTTACAGAGTTTGTTGATGTTCTTGAAGTTCAGATGTGACAGCCTTCTGTGCCATAGCCAGTTTAGATCTGCATTTGTTCTTGTGAGAAAACAGGTTTCAGTTGTGGGATCAGCAGATTGCATGTCCACAACATATACACCTTTCTTTCGTTGAGCACACAGCACAACTTTGCCTTGGGAATCCAATATGTAACCCAGGTGCTCATCAAAGTTAACCTTGTAGCCAGCATCACACAGTTGGCTTATGCTAACAAGGTTATGTTTAAGTGCAACCACATTGGCTACTCTTTTGAACACTGCAACACCAGCTTTAAGAGTTCCATATCCCTCAGTGGATCCCTGTACATTGTCACCAAAGGTGACTTTTGGCCCTTTTTCAGGCCTGAGATCACTCAGCAGGTCCTTACAACCTGTCATGTGCCCTGAGCAGCCACTGTCCAAGTACCAAACCTGGGATGGTTGTTTTTCCTGCAGAGTGATAAGAAGAATATTAGTCATTTTTAGGGGAACTCATCACAGAGATGAGTTCCCCTACTTCATCAACATTTGTTGATGGGCTTGTGATATCAACACTAATTTTCCTATTTGAATGGTATCAGTTTGGATACCACTCTCATTGACTAAGATATTTCCAACATTGCTTGTGTTAGGAATGAGGGAACCATCAGAGTCAACAGGCCTCATGTCCTCAGTTTCAGAACAGTCTTTGGCCAGATGTGTCTTCATTCCACATTTATAGCATTTTCTCCTCTTAGCATTTTTGGAAGAAGACCTTTCAGAAACACATTCTGAATTATTTCTGTTGATTCTATCAGCCGGTTTAGTAAACTTATTACTATGTGATGAATCAACAGCTTGAGTGGAGGGTTCAATAGCAACAGCTTTGCCTGTCTCTTCTTTCCTCTTTTTAGGAGGACAGATGTCAAAGATAGGAAGCTTAATTTGCTTTTGAACTTCCACAGGTTTGGGAAACTTATTCCCAAATTTTTCAGGCTGAGCAATGGCTTTGCCTTTGCCCTTAATTAGGTGTGATTTATGCTGCCTATCAGCATAATCATTATTTTTTGTTTTAAAAGACTTATTTTCATTTAAGACCAGTTTACCACTATGATTTAAAAACTTATTTGAAATCACAGCAGGTTTGCTTTCAACATGAGACTTACCCCTGTTGAAAGCAGACTGCTTACCTTTTGAAAACTTATTTTCAAAAGGTTCAGCATCGAAAGGATTAGCATGTCTTTTACCATCACCTTTGGACCCAGAGCTTGTTTTGTCAACAGGCTTGGTGTCCACAGCTGCAGTTTGGACATGTTTTCCTTTCTTTTGCGTGTGTGAATCAGCAGAGCACTTAACAGGCTGATTTGATGGAAAACACATTCCATCATCAGTTCATGAGCTAGGTTCACACGAGCTGTCAGTATTTTGAGGCCTGACAAACCTGTTTGTTGAGATTAGTTTACCATTCACTTTTTGAATGAAAGTGTTTGGAAGCTCACCAAGAGTGGATAAGTCCTTTTTCAGATTATTAACCTTTACAATGGAAGCTGCTGTGTCAAGATCCCCTCCAAGATAGGCTTGGATTTGTGCAGGGATCTGCTGACTTATACAATGGCTGACTTTTTGTGCAGATTGGCACCAAGAGTCAACTATCTTCTGAAGCTTGGCATGTTTTATATCTGTTTCTCTCTTTTCTTCCAGTAAAATAGAGTTAATGTGTTTTAATTCAACAATCTCAGTTTCCAACTTATGGAAACTGTCAAGTTTACTGGATTTTGTTTCAATATCAGCTTTAAGCATAGAGATTTCAGATAATAAAAAAGTATGCTTCTCAACAGCAGCTTTCAGATCAACAAGCATGTATTCAAACAATTTAACTTTTTCTTCAGAGCTGTAAGCCATAAAATTTTGTACCTTATACATCATTGTAGGATTCCAGTTCTCCAAGCTGCTGAAAGCTTCAGCTTCAGCCAAGTCTTTTTTGAAGTTGCTTGTTGATGGGACATCAGTGTTGGCCATCAGACATTGATTGTCTTCTTCATCTGATGATGAATCAGACTCCTCCCAGTCACAAGTCTCTGCCATGAGTCCCTTTTGCCGTTTGGAAACAACTGAGTTTTCCAACTTTCTCATCTTAGCCATGGCCATAAGGTACTTAACCCTATAGCCATCATCCCTGTTTGTCTTGTGTGGTTTGGATGACTGACCAACAGCTTTTGACACACAGTCAGCAGCTATATGCCCAGGTTTGCCACATTTGAAGCACCCAGCTTTGGACTTATCAAATGCCTTCTTTTTTACAGCACTTGAACTTCCCTGCAGCATGTTTCTACCAAACCTTTTCTTGTTGAACCTTTTGACAAGCATTTTGCTCATCATCCAGTTCAGCAAGATCTGCATTGTCTTCCTCATCAGACACTTCCTCCTTATCATCAGTCTATTGATCAGGTTGAGTGAACACATCACCCACCTGACTTACAGGTTGTCTCACACTGGCCACAAAGGCTGCACCTCTCTTAGACATTTCCAAGGCATTTCTCTTCTGTTCCCTTGAGTGCTCATCATTCAGTAAGGATCCATACAGGTTGACAAGATCCATACTTCTGATGGTACCTGAATTCCTTAATATTGTAGAAAAATAATTCCATTTTTCAGGCAGGATGTCTAAGAATTTGTTCACCAGAGTCAGGCTGTCCTTGGTGATCCCAACAGCTTTGAGATCATTAATAAGAGCAGTAAACCTGGTGTAGGTTTCTGTGAGAGTCTCCTTTGGTTTTGTAAAGAAGAGTTCATACTGTCTAACAAGATTGTTAATCCTGTTATCCAGTGTGATTGTGGGTCCATCATAGACGGTACACAAAGTATCCCACATCTCCTTTCCAGTCTTCATCTTCTCAACCTGTTTGAACACATCCTCAGGCAGAGAGATAACCAGGTTACTCCTGGCCTTTGCATCCAGAGCCACCAATCTTTTGTCTTCATCAGACCATTGAGCTTTTGCTTTCTCAAAGGTTCTGATTTCAGGAGCAGCTCCTTCAACCACTGGAGTTATAGTAGTAACAGAGGTTGGCACATAAGGACCCTCCATTACTATTTCTGGTAGTTGTACATCCAGATTCTCTAAATAGAGCATCATTCTGCACTTCCAGCCAGAGAAGTTCTGATGATTAAACATTGGAGGTTTGCCCATTGACCCATTGTCATAGTATGAGGAATTTGCAGCACTGTTGTCCATGGAAACTTTGGGATAATGAGAGATCTTAGAGATGACACACACTTTAAACTGCTCTGATACCAGTTGTAGGTCCCGAGAGGTTTCTCAAGTATATAGCCTTAAGCTGTAGAGGGGGGGGGGGGTGAATACAGCAATTTAAAAACTACACACTATTTTCTCAATGTTTGTATGTATTATTAACAAATGTTAATTACAAACAAGCTTGACTGCGGAAATGTTCAAGCTGAGATGACAGATACAACAGTACTAGTTAAGTCTGTCTTAACTAGTCTAAGACAGACTTAAACTAGTTACAATGAATACACTCACTAAGAATCACTCACTGTGTTTACAAGCCTCAGAAGGATAGCTTGAATAAGAACAACTTAAGCACAAAGCACTGTTTTATTCAAGCAGACTTGCATGCATGAAAAGACACAGTCTAATTCACGTTCTGATTTCACACTCTTGGCTAAGCACTTAGCTTTCTGCTATTTCTTTCAATCCTTGGAAGTTTCCTTTTATACTCACTCAGAGGATCTAAGTGAAACTTCTTCATTGGACGAAAAGAAAAAGTGGGAAGTCTTGTTGAAAAGACAACATAAACTTTTCTGCACATTCTGAAAAGCAGACTTGTCTTCATGTGGGCAGAACCTTTGTCTTTTTTCTTTGTCTACTGTTGCATAAGCTTTAACTAAATAAGGAATGTCAACTTTGCGTCTTTCTTCCTTTGTTAAGGCCTATTTTGATATAAGAAAAGGTCTGTCACCCTTTTTCAAATGTCCTTTTGTCTTCATGTGACAGAACAGCTTGGGCAGGCTGAGCAGTTCTGTTTTCCACTTTGTCTTCGACTTTGTAAACTGATTTTGTAGCCAAAAACAATACATGAGTACTTGGAAACATATTCCATAAAGTGTTTTAGCCTGTTCACAAAGAACATGTTCTGTTCACAAAGAATAGAACACTTATAAACTGCCCAAGCTGCTCACCAGTGTAGAGCAACGTAGACAGTTTATGTCCAGCCTGTTCAGCAATCAGAACAGCTTGGACAAACTGCCTTTGTTGCAACACATGCAACACATAGAACAACTTTAACTGATATTGCAAATCACTTTACAGGTTTCATTAAGGCATAAACAGGCCTTAAATTATACCTTTCAAGTGCATCAACAGGTTTGATTAAGAATCTCCCCCTTAGATGCAGAACAGGTTTGACTGAGGCCTTTTTGTGCCTAACAAAACTCATAACAATATCTGAAATGAACTGTAAGTACAATGTCATGCTGAATGATAAATCAAATAGCTATCATGATCCACAGGGCATCATCGAACCATGGTGAGCACAGGTCACAATCCAGCTGATCATTTATGAATGTCAAAATAATCTATCATCAACAATATGTCTCAACTGGAATCTAGCATGTAAAACTGAATATCTATAACTCACAGGTTCTGTTGTCTTTATCAAGCAGATTAAATCCACCACCTGAGTTATCTCAGGATTTTATCTTTAATCTTTGTCTTTATAGACTCTGGCTTTGCTTTTCAAATTTTTGACTCATTTTTAATATCTTTAATATTTAGTTCTTTGTTCAGAATTTATCTGAATCTGTCCAGAATTATATCATAGCAAGAACATTTTAGCTTTAAATCTTTATTTGATCTGATTCTGATAACTGATAACTCATCAATCATTTTACACTTTCTTTGACTCTTTGAAATCTCAGTGAGATATATATATATATATATATATATATATATATATATATATATATATATATATATATATATAAATATATCTCATGTTGCTTTAATTAATGATCCATAATTATTATAATCATGAATATTATAATTGTAACACATCATTTATTTATTATTTTAAATCATGAAAATTGGACCATCCGAATTCGGACCATCCGGATTCGGATCAACTGGATTCGGACCATCCAGATTTGCCATCCGAATTACATCATCCGAATTCGGATTATCCGAGTTTGGACCAACACCCATCCGAAGATATGTCATCTGAAATAGATCCGAAATTTCATCCGAATTCAGACTCATCCGGTTTGGGACTATCCGAGACATAGGATCCGAAATTGGTGCCACATCCGAATTCGGGTCCCAACCGAATTCGGATCCCAAGACTAATAATTTTTCCAGATTTTGTTCTTGATGTTCCCACTTTTATTCATACGGATTGTTACCAAAAATTTTCTAAATACATTTTTATGAACATGCAACTTATAAATAAGTTATATTATCATATTTGGGTTGTTTTTATACAATTTTCCCTATCACTAACCCATTAAATTACCTAATGTTAGGCACAAAAAGGCCTCAGTCAAACCTGTTACACATCTGAGGGGGAGATTTTTAATCAAACCTGTTGATGCACCTGAAGGTATAATTTAAGGCCTGTTTATGCCTTAATGATACCTGAAAAGTGATTTGCAATATCAGACAAAGTTGTTTTCCCTGTTGCATTCGTTGCAACAAAGGCAGATCGTCCAAGCTGTTCTGTCTGCTGAACAGGCTGGACATAAACTGTCTACGCTGCTCTGTTCTATTAAGCAGCTTGGACAGATTCTAAGTGTTCTGTTCTTTGTGAACAGAACCTGTTCTTTGTGAACAGGCTAAACACTTTATGGAATATGTTTCCAAGTCCTCATGTATTGTTTTTGGCTACAAGATCAGTTTACAAGTCGAAGACAAAGGGGAAAACAGAAACTGCACAGCCTGCCTACGCTGTTCTGTTACATGAAGACAAACAGAAATCTGAAAAGGGTGACAGACCTTTTATTCTATCAAAATGGCCTTAAAAAAGACGAAAGATGCAAAGCTGACATTCCTCTTTTGGTTAAAGCCTTATGCAACAGTGACAAAAAGAAAAAGACAAAGATTCTGCCACATGAAGACAAGTCTGCTTTATCAACATGTGCAGAAAAGGTGTTTTGTCTTTTTGGAAAGACATCCCACTTTCTCATTGTCAAATGAAGAAACTTCACTGAGTTCATAGTGAGACTATAAAAAGAAGCTTTCAAGGATTGTGAGATATCTAAGAGTGTGAAATCAGATCGTGAATTGAAGTGTGTTTTTCCATGCATGCTAGTCTGCTTGAATATAACAGTACGTGTGTCTAAGCTGTTCTTATTCAAGCTGTCCATCTGAGTCTTGTAAAATCAGTGAGTACATCGAAGTGAGTGTAGTCATTGTATCTAGTCTGAGTGAGTCTTAGATTAGTTAAACAACTGTTGTATCCGTCATCTCAGCTTGAACTTTTTCGCAGTCAAGCTTGTTTGTAATTAACACTTGTTGATAATATACACAAACATTGAGAAAAGAGTGTTGAGCTTTTATGTAGCTGTATTCACCCCCCCCCCTCTACAGCTTAGAACAATACACTATGGAAACCTTTTGGGACCTACAACTGGTATCAGAGCAGTTAGAGTGTGTATCAACTCTAGATCTCTCATTCTCCCTACTTTCCCATGGACAACAGTGCTGCAAATTCCTCCTCTTACTATGACAATGGGTAAATGGCAAAACCCCCCCAAGTTCAATCATCAGAACTTCTCTGCTTGGAAGTGCAGATTGATGCTCTATTTAGAGAATCTGGACGTACAACTGCCGAAGATAGTAATGGAAAGTCCCTATGTGCCAACTTCTGTTACTACCATTACTCCTGCTGTTGAAGGAGCTGCCCTTGAAATCAGAACCTTTGAGAAGGCCAAAGCTCAATGGTCTGATGAAGACAAAAGACTGGTTGCCGTGGATGCAAAAGCCAGGAATAACCTGGTCATCTCTCTGCCTGATGATGTGTTCAAACAGGTTGAGAAGATGAAGACTGCAAAGGAGATGTGGGATACTTTGTGTACCGTCTATGATGGTCCCACAATCACACTGGATAACAGGATTAACGATCTTGTTAGAAAGTATGAACTCTTCTTTGCAAAACCAAAGGAGTCACTCACAGAAACCTACACTAGGTTTACTACTCTTGTTAATGATCTCAAAGCTGTTGGGAATAGAAAGGACAACCTGACTCTGGTGACATCCTGCCTGAAGAGTGGAACTACTTTTCTACCATCTTAAGAAATTCAGGTACAATCAAAGGTATGGATCTTGTAAACTTATTTGGATCTTTACTGAATGATGAGCAGTTAAGGCAACAGAAAAGAAATGCCTTGGTGATGTCTAAGAGAGGTGCTGCCTTAGTGGCCAGCGTGAGACAACCTGTTAGTCAGGTATGAGATGTGTTCACACAACCTGATCAACAGGCTGATGATGAAAAGGAAGAAATTTCTAATGAGGAAGGTAGTGCAGATCTTGCCGAACTTGATGAGCAAATGATTGCAATGCTTGTTAAAAGGTTCAACAAGAAAAGGTTTGGTAGAAAAATGCTGCAGGGAAACTCAAATGCTGTAAAAAAGAAGGCATTTGATATATCTAAGTCTGAGTGCTTCAAATGTGGCAAGACTGGCCATATAGCTGCTGACTGTGTGTCAAAAGTTGTTGGTCAGTCATCCAAACCATTCAAGACAAACAGAGACGATGGCTACAGGGTTAAGTACTTTATGACCATGGTTAAGCTGAAAAAGTTGGAAAACTCAGTGGCTTCCAACAAGAAAAAGGGGCTCATGGCTGAGACATGTGATTGGGAGGAGTCTGATTCATCCTCAGATGAAGAAGACAACAACTTTTTGATGGCCAACACTGACGTCCCATCAACCAGCAATTTCAAACAGGACCTGGCTGAAGCTGAAGCCTTCAGCAACTTAGAGAACTGGAACCCCACAATGATGTACAAAGTACAAAACTTTATGGCTTACAGTTCTGATGAAAAAGTAAATATGTTTGAATACATGCTTGTTGATTTGAAAGCTGCTGTTGAGAAGCACAATGTTTTACTGTCTGAAATCTCTAAGCTTAAAAATGGTCTTGACACAAAATCCAGTAAACTGGACAGTTTCCATAAGTTGGAAACTGAGCTTGATGAATTAAAACACATCAAGTCCATTTTACTAGAAGAAAAGAGAGAAACAAATGTAAAACATGCAAAGCTTCAAAAGATAGTTGACTCTTGGTGCCAATCTGCACAAAAAGTCAGCCATTGTATTAGTCAACAGATCCCTGCACAAATCCAAGCCTATCTTGGAGGGGATCTTAACAAAGCAGCTTCTATTGTTGAGATTAATAATCTGAAAGATGACTTATCCACTCTTGGTGAGCTTCCCAGCACTTTCATCCAGAAAGTAATGGTAAGCTAGTCTCAACAAACAGGTTTGTCAGGCCTCAAAATACTGACAGCTTGTGTGAAAAAGCCCCAAAAGCTGATGATGGAATGTGTTCTCCATCAAATCAACCTGCTAAGTGCTCTGCTGATCCGCACAAGCAGAAGAAAGGAAAACATGCTCAAACTGGAACTTTGGACACTAAACCTGTTGACAAAACAGGCTCTGGGTCCAAAGCTGATGGTAAGAGACATGTTAATCCTTTTGATGCTAAATATTTTTAAAAGAAGTTTCCAAAAGGTAAGCCGCCTGCTTTCAACAGGGGCAAGTCTCATGTTGAAAGCAAATCTGCTGTGATTTCAAATAAGTTTTTAAATCATAGTGGAAAATTGGTTATAAATGAAGGTAAGTCTTTCAGAACCAAAAGTTGTGATCATGTTGATAGGCAACATCAATCACATCTTAGTAAGGGTAAAGCCAAAGCCATTGGTCAACCTGAGAAACCTGGGAATAAGTTTCCCAAACCTGTGGAAGGTCAAAAACCAATCAAGCTTCCTGTATTTGACACCTGTCCTCCCAAAAAGAGGAAAGAAGAAACAGGCAAAGCTGTTGCTATTGTGCCTTCCACCCAAACTGTTGATTCATCTAAGAATAGTAATAAGTTTGCTAAACCTACTGACAGAATCAACAAAAACAATTCAGAATATGTTTCTGGAAGTTCTTCTTCCAAAAAGGCTAAAAAGAGAAAATGCTATAAGTGTGGGAAGAAGACACACATGGCCAAATACTGTCATGAAACTGAGGACATGAGGCCTGTTGACTCTGCTAGTTCCATCATTGCTAAAACAAGCAGTGTTGGAAGTAACATAGTCAATGAGAATGGTACCCAAACTGATACCATTCAAATAGGAAATATTAGTGTGGATATCACTAGCCCATCAACAAATGTTGATGAAGTAGGAAAACTCATCCCTATGATGAGTTCCCCTAAAAGTAACTAATATTTTCCTTTGACACTCTGCAAGACAAACAACCATCCCAGGTTTGGTACTTGGACAGTGGCTGCTCAGGACATATGACAGGTTGCAAGGACATGCTGAGTGATCTCAGGCCTGAAAAAGGGCCAAAAGTCACATTCGGTGTCAGGATCTAAAATTAATTAACCAAGACTAACTGATTTGAATTTATCAGAGTATAAATCAATAATCTTGCTTTGAATCAAAGTTTAATTAAGAAGTTTGCGGAATAACACTTAATTATTTTAACAAAACCTTTCAGAATCAATAATAAATAAACACAAGAAATAATCAAGAAGTAATCAAGACTGTTTGTATTGCTGAATTAAATGATTACAATCACCTCTAATCTGTTTGATTAGACGAAGAACACAGACTGTTCTTAGGGTTTTACAACCTTAGAGGCTTATGAAAACTCAATCAACAAAGCAATTACAGACTCAAATATGCAGAAAACTCCTATACAATAGAAAGACCTATTCTATGTATTTATATTGCTTCTTGATATGTTTCCTTGACGAACCATGACTTCTCTGATAGTAGATATGCTGGAATCTTTGAATATATATCTTTTCTTGAAAATCAGCACTTTCTGTTTATGAAACTGTTGAGCAGCTTGAATCACTTGACAGCATGAACAGAGCAGCTCGAGTTGATTTACTCTGGCAGCTTGAACTTTTACACTGGCAGCTCGAGTTTCTTCAACTAGCAGCATGAACTTTGGATTTACATATAAACTCTACTACCAGTTTGAGAAGTCTAACTAACAGCTTGAATCTACTTAAACTATTTCCCAACAATCTCCCCCTAACTTAAATTCTTTACACAAGACTTTAAGTTCTATACAAAAATGGAAACGAATAAGTAAACTGTTATTTACAAACCGAGGCTTTCAAAAACTTATAACTGTGCAAGTTTCTGATCTACAGCCTTCAAAAATTCTCTCTTCATATCATCTCTATCACAAGATACTCTAACAGATTTTATCTGAAGTAGCATATCTTTTGGTAAATCAAAAAATTCAAGATTGAAGAATATACCAGATCCATCTGAGAATTTGATTCTGTATGTCCTTGACTTGACAAACAGATCAACTTGCTTGATCTTTTTCCCTTTCTTTTCAGCATCCTCTATCTCTTTCCTTGCAAATTCAGGGTCAACAACTGATTTTAGATCTCCGATAAGTTGCTTCACTTGTGGTAGAGCAGATCTAACTTGTGTAACAGACCCTATATTGTACATCTTTGTTAGCTCATCCCTGGTCAACTTCTGAACCATTTGCCAAAATGTATCAAATTCTTCTTCTGGTCCAGACTCTCTTCTTATCACAAACTTAACTCTTAAAATCTCTGTCATCCAGTGACTTGGCATACCAGTAATTAATCAAAGGCTTGGTAAAATCATGCTGATCAATCAACTTCTCTATCTCCATTGCTCTTTGCAGTTGTTGATCAAATAACACCCTCTTAACTTGATACAACTTTGCTTGTGATGATGGCACAGATGAAGGAATAGAAGCAACAGCTTGATCAGTAGGAGCAGGTGCACTGGCAGCAGCTTCAGTTTGGACTGATTCCTTTGATGGTTGGACCTCTTGGGAGACTTTTGTTTTCTTTCTTTTCTTCATTTCTTTGTCATGTATCTCCTGCAGCTTTTCAGTAGGCATGGACTGAGCCATTTTCTTTGGAATACCTGCTGCAAAGGCAAAATTGATTAAAAATCTTCTGTGCTCAGCCTTGGAGTGCCCTGTTGGCAGCTTTCTCTTCTTTTCGCCTTGTTTGCCACAAACCCCTTTAGGTAATCACCTAAGGTCTCATCATCATCTATTGGGGCTGGGCTTTCTGATCTAATTCTTTGTCCATTTCTTCTGCTAATTTCTTGGCAACTTCAGCATCAAAGGCAATCTGGGCTTCTTTGGAAGAGAATTTGTGCTTTGGAGATTCAATAAGGATGCCCTTGCCCTTGTCTTTTGCAGAAGAGGATGTTGCTTGGACTGTACTTGACGGATCTTGAACCCTTTCTCTTAGAACAACTCCAGTTGCTTTTGGGGCAGCAGCTTGAGTTTCTAGGCTAACAGCTTGAGAAGCTGTTGGGACTGCTAGCCTAGAAGATGGAACTGTTGATGCTGCTTGGACTGATGTTGTTGGAGCTGCTTGGACTGATTCAGGAACCTTCTGATTCTCCCCCTTTTTGGAAGCATTGGTTTGGTCAGGAGGACCTACAACCTTTGCCCCTTGGGATTGAATCATCTGCTCTAATTTCATGATTTTATTTCCACAGAGGGTGAACCCTTTGTGTAAATAATCCATTCTCTTATTTTGAGCCGCCTCTGCCTGCTTGAGTGCAAAAATTTGAGCTCCCTGTGCAGCAATGATGGACATTTGGTATTCCAACATGGCTACAACAGGTTTCAGCTTGGGATCCGTCAAGAGCATGAGTTGCAGACTAGTCTCAAGATCAGAAAATACCTGAGGTGCTTGTGATCTATCACTGACATTAATACCAGAAGTAGAAACGTCTGGGTCCCTCTGTTCTTGGTTCTGGGGACTTCCAACTTGTGTTTGCACACTGGCTGTTGCCATGGGTGTGGTCTTAGAGATGTTGGCACTGTCCTGTGCCTCTTTTGCAGAAACATCAGTAGTGCCAGCCACAGAACCCATATGAACAATCTCTGAAGAGATGTTCACCTCCTGAGTGAGGATGGGAGTTTCCTCAATTGGTTCCCTTTGGATATGCTGTGCAGAAGTGTCCTCCTACACAGGGATATATGGCTCTTGTCTGAGGGAGGAGGAGGAAGCAGCTCCTGGTCCCCTTTTCCTTTTGTATAAAAATTTTAGTGGGCGAGTTGGCTGTTCAAAAGGATCAGAAGGAATTTATGTATCATGAGGAGGGGTTGGGGTCCTGGGGGTGTAGCAGTGATGATAGGCTGAGCCTGCTCAGGACCCTCTCCTCTGTTTCTTGGAATGATGTTCATCATTGCAGAAGGCAATGGAACATCAACACTCAAAAAATTGGCACTATGTTTCAAAAGTCTCTTTATAGAGGATAGTGAGTGCCTGTGAGAAACATGTATCATTTTGTGTAGATGAGAAGTGGTGCAAGTGTGTGCAATGATTTCTGCTAAAAATCTGGGATACATCAAAAATTTCCCACTCTTTAGGGAATGATGCCTTAACATCCCCTGAAAAATCATGTTAGAAAAATTGAACCGTTGGCCTGTTGAAAAGCACACTAAGGCAGTGGCAATATTAGAAGAAAATTCGGACCAACCAGTTCTTTTGGGGCTCAGACACTACTGAATAATATGTATTAGGTATTTCCATTTAGGAGAAAAATGGGCTTTTAAGAAAGTAAAAGAATCAGCAGTACCCCTATAGCCTATATCATAAAGACCAGTGTGTAAAACATCAAGGGTTAGGTCTGTTATACCTGTGGCATCTTGAAGATGCAAATGGCGCCGAATGGATTCCTCAGAAATGGTGATGGGAGTGCCATCAATCTTGGATATAATAGAAGGAATTCCATTGGTGGATTGAACAGTGGCAGGATTCCAGAATTGTTCTATATGCGATATGTATATGGTGGGGTTTATATTGAGTGCATGATGGATATGAGAGTGACGAAGAAAGTCCATCATGTTATGGAATGGTTGAAGGTCTGAGTGCTTTAGAGAGTAGGGAAGACAGTTGTGTTCCTTAACAAACTCCATTGAAGATCAAACAAGAGGTTTAGGGTTTGCAAAGAAGTGTGTGTGAATCGTTCAGAGAGAAAAGAAAGGCCGTGGATGAAATTTTGTAACTGGTAGTTACAACTGAACGAAACTGGGACCTTTAAAGGTTTTGAAAAAGGTTGGGTCCCGCGCACACACATTTTAAAAATTACCTAACTATCCTGCACACTTTGACAGATCAAGTGAATAACTAACAGTCCGAGAAAATGAACTAGCAGCTTGAGAAAATACTTGTTAGTTGAAAATTATGCATCTTTTCAATGGAACAGTGACTCCCCCTTAAATAAGCATACTAGTTAGATAATAATGAAAACAAATTAATCCATGTTTACCATACCAATATTTGATACCAGGAAAGTGAACCTTCCTACATCAAAAGGTTTTGTAAATAGATCAGCTAACTGATCATCAATATGTATTTTGGTAACTTGGATTAACTTCTTTTCATTACAGTCTCTTATAAAGTGAAATCTGATTTCTATATGCTTGGTTTTTGGGAATTTCACTGGATTTTGCACAATGCTGATTGCACTTGAATTGTCAATATAAATAGGAGTGGATAAGAAAATTCATACCATAGTCTCTTAGCTGATTTTGGATCCACATTACATGTGAGCAGCAGCTTGCAGCTGCTACATATTCTGCTTCAGTGGAAGATGTGGACACAGTTGTCTGCTTTTTGCATTGCCAGGAGACCAATCTTGCTCCTAAGTATTGACATCCACCAGTTGTGGATTTTCTGTCAATGTTGCATCCACCATAGTCACTGTCAGAATAAGCAGTTAGTACAAGGGGAGAGTCTTTAGGATACCATAGGCCTAAGTGTGGTTGGCCTTTAAGGTATCTAAAGATTCTCTTGACAGCAACCAGGTGAGAATCCTTTGGAGAGCATTGAAACCTAGCACACACACAGACAGCAAACATAATATCAGGTCTAGATGATGTTAGATACATAAGTGATCCTATGAGAGATCTGTATAAATGTATGTCCACATCTATGCCATCTTTGTCTGTATGAAGCTGCTTGTGAGGATCCATTGGAGTGCTTGCAGCCTTGGTGTCTTGATACCCAAACTTGTCCAGTATGTCTTTCACATACTTTGATTGGCTTATGAAGAGCCCAGTGGGCTTCTGCTTGACTTGTAATCCCAGAAAGAAAGTGAGTTCTCCCATTGAACTCATTTGAAACTTTTTGTGCATTAAAGCTTCAAATTCTTTGCACAGACAGGCATTTGTTGAGCCAAAGATAATATCATCAACATAGATTTGGACAAGTAGAATCTCATCTTTGATAGACTTAGTGAAAAGTGTTTTGTCCAGAGTGCCTCTCTTGAATCCATTCTGTAGAAGATAGGATGACAGAGTGTCATACCATGCTCTGGGGGCTTGATGGAGACCATAGAGAGCCTTGTCTAGCTTGTAAACCCTGTCTGGATACTTGTAGTCTTCAAAACCAGGAGGTTGGCATACATATACCTCCTCTTCAATTGTTCCATACAGAAACGCAGACTTCACATCCATTTGATATACTTTGAAACCTTTGAAGCTTGCATAGGCCAAAAAGAGTCTGATGGCTTCAATTCTTGCTACTGGAGCAAATACATCATCATAATCTATGCCTTCTTCTTGAGTGTAACCTTGTGCTACTAGCCTTGCCTTATTCTTAATGACTATTCCTCTCTCATCTTTCTTGTTTCTGAACACCCATCTTGTACCAATTGCTCTCTTACCTTTAGGAAGATCCACCAGAGTCCATACATTCTGATTCTTGAACTGTAGAAGCTCTTCTTGCATAGCCTCAATCCAGGATGAATCTTTTAATGCTTCTGATGCCTTTTTAGGTTCTAGTTGAGACATGAAACAGGCATTCTCAAAGGCAGCTAGGCTGAATTCAGGAACTGTTTGTTCATCAGCAGCAATCTCATTTTGAACCATTTTCCTTGTTTGTACAGGAGTGTTTGGATCACCCAGTATTTGATTGAGAGGATGATACTTGTGAACCCTTAGTGTAGGCTCTCTCTCTGTCTGAAAAGAGGATCCAAGATTTGTATCATCTCCATCAGGACCAGTAAATGGATCAGCTTTAGGAACAGCTGGACTTGAATCAGGGACTGTGTCCCTTTGTGTTGGAGCTGTTCTCTCAGGACTTGGGAGTGGCACTTCTGTATCTGGATTTGTATCATGTTGAGCATTCAGGACCCCTGGAGGATCACAAGATAGAAGTGGTAGAGTGGTGTAATCATCCCAACTTGGTGAATCTGCAGCAGTCTGAAACTTTATGCCAACAGCTTGAGAATTTGTATTAGCAGCATGAGAATTTGTATTGGCAGCTTCAACCCTGTATGCATCAGCTTCTGCAGTATACTCAACAAAGCTCAGAGAATTTGTTAGTGAATCTAAATCAAATAACCAATCAGGACCAGTGCCTTTGATATTAGCAGTATTTTCATTAAATTTAACATTGGCACTTTCTTCAATGGTTTTAGACACACTGTTATATACTCTATAGGCTTTGCTTTGACTTGAGTATCCTACAAAGAATCCGTCTTCAGCCTTACTTTCAAACTTCCCTAAGTGAGTCTTAGTGTGAAGAATAGTACATGGGCATCCAAAAGGCTTGAAGAAAGCTATTAGGGGACTTCTGTTATGGAATATTTCATAGGGAGTTTTCCCTTGTGATTGGACAACCTGAACCCTATTCAGAACATAACAGGCTGTATTAACAGCTTCTGCCCAGAAAGTCATTGGCAGATTTGAATCAGCTAACATTGTTCTAGCAGCCTCAATTAAGGTTCTGTTCTTTCTTTCAGCTACACCATTTTGCTGTGGTGTTCTTGGTGCACTATATTGTCTAGCAATGCCTTTGGACTCACAGAAACTGTTTAGAATGTGATTTTTAAATTCAGTTCCATTGTCTGATCTTATCACCTTAACTTTTGTGTTGGATTGGTTTTCTATCTTAAGGATAAAAGACTTAACTAGCTCAGCAGTTTCATCTTTGGACCTAAGAAAGTAAACCCAAGTAAATCTGGTGAAATCATCAACAATAACTAAACAGTAAGCCCTTTTATTCAAACTCAAAACAGATGTTGGACTAAATAGATCCATATGAAGCAGCTGAAGAACAGATGAGATTGAATTTACTTCCTTGGCCTTATGAGAAGTTTTGTGTTGCTTGCCTTTAAGGCATGCTACACAGTGATCATCACATATGAATTCCTTTTGTGGTAATCCTCTTACCAGATTCTTTTTGACTAACACATTCATGGACTTGAAGTTCATGTGACACATTCTTCTATGCCAAAGAGCAGACTCATTGGATGATGCTTTGGATATCAAACAGCTTAAAGTATTTGATTTAGATAAAAGAGCTGTGTCCAGACAGTAAACATTATCCTTTCTTGGTGTTCTTAGTAAAACAAGATTTTCAGGAATTTTGAAATCGTTTGAAAGGACAATGCACTCAGAATCTGTGAACAGAACACTGTTCTGTTTGTCACAGATTTGAGAGACACTTAATAAATTGTACTTAAGCTGTTCAACATACAAAACATCATGAAATTTCATGTTGCCTGCATTAACAGTACCTTTACCTGTAACCTTACCTCCTTTTGAGTTGCCTCCAAAAGCAACAAAACCTCCATCAAAACCTTTGAAATTTGACAAGCACTCAGAATTGCCTGTCATGTGCCTAGAGCATCCACTGTCCAAATGCCATCTTGTTCTATGAGGAGACCTGTGATTGCCCTGCACAAATAACAGCTTAGTCAGTAGTGGAGTAAACCCAAACCAAATTGGTTTTGGGTTGGCCTTGTGCATTGACATAACTAAATACTGTTTTTGTCTTCTGATATTTAGTGAGATCTACTGATGGAGTCTTTGGAGAGTATTTGGTGATTATATGAGGTATCCAACTATTTTGATCATCTTTTCTTCTAACAGTCTCAGATGATTCACTAGCAGTTCCAGATTGATGCTTAGCAGTCTGAGCTTTTGTTTTAGTGCTAACAGCTTCAGATTTTGCACTACCAGCTTCAGAATTTGGCTTAACAGTCTGATCTTTTGCATCAGCAGTTTGATCTGAGGATTTGTCCTTGACATACCAGATTTGTTTAAAACTTGATTTAGGCTTAGCCAAAACTTGTTTTTGATGTGTGGACTGTTTTTTATTTACTTTTGTAAACCTGTGATCAACTGTTTTCTTTGGAACTGATGTGGAAGGTTTCACCTTTGAGTGCTTTGCCTGAATAGGATTTGATTTTGTGTGATTCACAGTCTGTTTTGCAACAGCTGGTTTATAAAAACAATCCTTGGCTAAGTGATTCTTCCTTCCACAGTGAAAACACCTTTTGACAGTTTGAATTGGAGAACCAGACTTTTCTGTCAATTTTTGGTTCTTGTTTCTCTGATTTCCTCTTACCTGCTGTTGTTTAGGAAATTTTTGAACACCATGCTTTTGGCATGTGCAGACAGGAACAGTTTTACCTCTTTTATTTCCTTTTGATGAAGATGCATTGTTACAGTTAGAATGTACAGAGACTTGTGGAATAGCATTGCATACACTCATCTTCTCTTTTCCTTTCTTACTGGGAGCTTGGACCTCTATGGGTGCACTCATTGTGTCACAGTCTCTATTTTGAATCTTATCTTCCTTAGAATCAGGACTGTTATCAAGGATAGGATCTACAATAGTCATAGACTCATCTAGTGGTTCATTGATTAGTCTATCAGCAACCTCACTCATTGGATGAATGTACTTGTTGTTGTATGGAGGTGGAGTAGCTCTGTATCCTATTCCTTCTTTGGGATTAACCTGAGATTTTACTCTATCTTTAAATTGGACTTCCATTAGGTGTTCCAGCTTTTGATTTGCTAACTTAAAGTTTCCTAGATCTATGTTAACAGATTCTAGTTTCTTATTAGCCTCTAACACCTTTTGTTCAGTCTCTTCTACCTTTTTATTCAGAGATTCTATTTTCTTATTTAGCTCCTTTTTCTCCCACTCATGATAGGTTCTATCATATCCCATTTGAATCTCATTATCCTTATAATCATTGATCTGTTTTTCCAGATCTTCTATGGCTTGCATGTATTCATATCTCCTTTCTTCCATCTTAGCTAGAGTTTTGCACATGCTCTCATTATGATCTCTGTACTTTTTAACCATATTTTTGCATGATTGAGAGCAGAGTTTAGAATTTACCTCAGATGGTAGTTCAGTGGAGGAGACATTTGATGTTTCTGCCATTAGAGCTTGATTTTGAAATTCTTCCTCTGTCTGATCACTCCAGTCAAACACATTGTCTTCTTGGGAGACAAGTGCTGTTCATGATGATGTCTGATTGGGCTGTGAAATCCTTGATGGCTGTTGACTTTGAGATCTGCATTCTCTGGCAAAGTGACCAAGCTTATGACATTTATAGCATTCAACTTTTGATTTATCAAAAGCTGGTTTGCCTTCTGTTATGGCTTGAAAATTGGTCCTTCCAGTTCTTTTAAGAAATCTTTTGGCCCTCATAGTCAGCATTGCATGTTGCCACTTTAAATCCATCTCTTCAAGATCATCTGGATGAATTTGTTCCAAGTCTTCAACATTTAGAGAAAATAGTCCATCATTGGCAACAAAAGCCTCATAGTGGGTTTCAGTAGAGCTGCCATCACCACCTGAAAAAGAATCACAGTTATTTGATTTTTCAGAAGACAGAAGAGCAGTATTGTGATTATAAGAAAAGGATTTCTTTTTAGCATCAATCTCAGTCTCAAACACTCTTAGACTGTTATACAAATCATCCAGTTCTATCTCATCAAGATTGTCTTTTGTTCTCCATTGTGCAGCATAGACTGACCATTCTTCTCCAAGAGATCTGAGAAACTTTCTGTTGACTTCATATTGATCCAGATTGACTTTTGCACTTTCCAGTTCACTTATCAGCTTGTTGAACCTGTCAAAAATTTGAGTAAGGTTTTCATTCTTGCCACCAGAAAAGTTCTCATACTGCTGTTTCAAGAGATCCTTTTGATTTCTCTTGGTACTGGCATTACCAGCAAACCTTTTCTCTAAGGCATTCCAAAGAGAATGAGCAGTATAAAACTTTTTGAACTGATGTTGATAAGCATTAGGAATGGCTATTTGTAAAAGTGTAAGTGCTTTCACTTCATTCATTCTAGCCTTCCTTTCAAGTTCAGTTTTTGGAGGAGTTTTGACTGGTTTTCCCTCATCATCAAGTTCTGGATCAACTACAGGAGGAAATTCAACAGCTTCCCATATGGCATAATCAATGAATTGGATATGCTGTTGAATCCTGAGTTTCCACATCTCAAACTCAGTGGGCTTGAGCATAGGCACTTTGAGTCCTTGCCCAGATCCACTGCTGCTATTTTCAGATTCCATTGCAAAAAGATTAACAATTTAAAAGAAAGTTTTCGACTTTGAAAAACAAAGAACGACCTGTGGCTCTGATACCACTTGTCAGGATCTAAAACTAATTAACCAAGACTAACTGATTTGAATTTATCAGAGTATAAATCAATAATCTTGCTTTGAATCAAAGTTTAATTAAGAAGTTTGCGGAATAACACTTAATTATTTTAACAAAAACTTTCAGAATCAATAATAAATAAACACAAGAAATAATCAAGAAGTAATCAAGACTGTTTGTATTGCTGAATTCAATGATTACAATCACCTCTAATCTGTTTGATTAGACGAAGAACACAGACTGTTCTTAGGGTTTTACAACCTTAGAGGCTTATGAAAACTCAATCAACAAAGCAATTACAGACTCAAATATGCAGAAAACTCCTATACAATAGAAAGACCTATTCTATGTATTTATATTGCTTCTTGATATGTTTCCTTGACGAACCATGACTTCTCTGATAGTAGATATGCTGAAATCTTTGAATATATATCTTTTCCTGAAAATCAGCACTTTCTGTTTATGAAACTGTTGAGCAGCTTGAATCACTTGACATCATGAACAGAGCAGCTCGAGTTGATTTACTCTGGTAGCTTGAACTTTTACACTGGCAGCTCGAGTTTCTTCAACTAGCAGCATGAACTTTGGATTTACATATAAACTCTACTAACAGTTTGAGAAGTCTAACTAACAGCTTGAATCTACTTAAACTATTTCCCAACATTTGGTGACAATGTACAGGGATCCACAGAAGGTTATGGAACTCTTCAAGTTGGTGCTGTAGTGTTAAAAACGTAGCCTATGTGGTTGGGCTGAAACATAATCTTGTTAGCATAAGTCAACTGTGTGACGCTGGCTGCAAGGTTAACTTTGATGAGCATCTGAGTTACATACTTGATCCCCAAGGTAAAGTTGTGCTGTGTGCTCAACGAAAGAAGGGTGTATATGTTGTGGACATGAAATCCGCTGATCCCACAACTGAAACCTGCTTTCTCACAAGAACCAATGCAGACCTGAACTGGTTATGGCACAAAAGGCTGTCACACCTGAACTTCAAGAATATCAACAAACTCTGTAAGAAAGAGTTGGTAACAGGTTTGCCTTCTATAACCTTTGTTAAGGATAAACTCTGCACAGCTTGTGAAAAAGGCAAGCAGAGAAAATCATCTTTCAAATCTAAACACAATTTCTCTATTGATACGCCTTTCTTCTTAATCCACATGGACTTGTTTGGACCAGTAAGTGTCTCAAGACTAGGAGGAAGAAGATACACTCTAGTAATGGTTGATGAGTTCTCCAGGTTTACATGGGTGATCTTTCTTAAGAGCAAAGGAGAGGCTGCTAGAGAAATCATTGGGTTTATCAAAAAGATGGAAATTCTGAACTCTGCTCAAGTCAAACAGCTTAGAAGTGATCATGGTACTGAGTTCAGAAATAGTACTCTTGAGGACTTCTGTGAAGAAAGAGGGATCTCACAGAACTTTTCAGCAGTAAGAACTCCACAACAAAATGGAGTTGCTGATCATTGAAGCTGCTAGAACCATGCGGAGTGCATCTGGTTTACCTTCATCATTCTGGGCTGAAGCTGTCAACACTGTCTGCTTCACCCAAAACAGATCCTTGGTGGTGAAAAGGTATAACAAGACTCCCTATGAGCTGCTCAAAGGGAGGAGGCCAAACATTAGTTACTTCCATGTGTTTGGATGTCCCTACTTCATTCTGAATCAAAGGGACCAACTGGCAAAGTTTGAACCCAAAGCTGATGAAGGTGTGCTTGTTGGATATTCTGCTATCTCCTAAGCCTACAGAGTATACAACAACAAGAGAAAGGTGATAGGTGAATCTATCAATGTCACCTTTGAAGAGTCCAGGAGTGCGTCCACCAAAGTTGTTCCTGAATCAGTTTCAGGAGAATTCAGCTTTGATGATCTCATGCATTCCAACAGTGAAGAGAAGGACTCAAAAGCTTCCACTACATCCAGAGTGGAACCTGCTAACCATGATGGGCATGATGATGATTATGTTGATACACCCTGTGTGAATAAGTGTACTGACTTAATTACAACTTCATGTCCTGAACCAATCAACGCTGATTTTCCTGGATCCTCTGCGGATATGTTCAACAATGGAGAGTCATGCTCAACAAGTGAACAGGCTCAAGGTATCAGTGTGTCTGAAAATCTTGAGAGCTGTTCAACAGGACCTGTTGAAGATGCAGACAACTCAGGAGAATCCTCATTGAAGCATGATCCTAAGTGGATCAGGTGTCACCCAAATGATCAAATAATTGGTGACATTAACAATGGGGTGCAACCAAGATGGGACAGCTTAGGGAACTTGTGTATGTTCTCTAGCTTTGTGTCCCTAATGGAGCCAAAGAAAGTGGATGAAGCACTTAAAGATGCCAATTGGATCACTGCCATGCAAGAAGAACTCTATCAGTTTGAGAGAAACAATGTATGGAAGCTGGTCCCTGCTCTTAAAGGAAAAACTATAATTGGCACCAAATGGGTTTTCAGGAACAAGATGGATGAGCAAGGTCATGTCATTAGAAATAAGGCAAGACTAGTTGCTCAAGCGTATAGACAGGAGTAAGGTATCGACTATGATGAAACATTTGCTCATGTGGCCAGGCTAGAGGCAATTCGATTGTTTCTAGCCTACGCTACTCGTAAGAGCATGAAGGTATTTCAAATAAATGTGAAGAGTGCATTTTTAAATGGTAAGCTGCAAGAAGAACTCTATGTCAAGCAGCCTCCAGGTTTTGAAAATGAACATCATCCAGGTTTTGTCTATAAGTTGGACAAAGCTCTCTATGGTCTAAAACAAGCCCCTAGAGCATGGTATGACACTCTTATGGATTTCCTTATGAGCAATGGTTATTCCAGAGGTAAAGTGGATACCACACTGTTCATAAAGAAGGTGAAGTCTGATATTATGCTTGTTCAAATTTATGTGGATGACATAATATTTGGTTCTACTAATGAGCAGTTATGCAAGAATTTTTCACTACTCATGAAATCTAAGTATGAAATGAGTATGATGGAAGAACTAACTTTCTTTCTAGGATTACAGGTTAAACAAAACTCAAATGGAATTTTTATAAATCAAAGAAAGTATACTTTAGATCTTTTGAAAAAGTTCAAATTTGATCAAAGTTCTCCTATCAAAACCCCAATGGAAACCAATGTAAAGTTGGATGCAGATGCTAGTGGCAAAGTTGTTTCAGTAACAGCTTACAGAGGCATGATTAGGAGCTTGCTGTATTTAACTGCTAGTAGACCTGATATTATGTTTGCTAAGTTTATGTGCTAGGTTTCAAGCTGATCCTAAAGAATCACATCTAGCTGCTGTACAAAGAATCTTCAGATACCTTAAGGGTACACCAGGTTTGGGTCTTTGGTATCCCAAAGACTCAAGTCTTGAGCTAACAGGATATTCAGATTCTGATTTTGCAGGCTGCAGGCTAGATAGGAAAAGCACTACAGGTGGATGTCAACTCCTTGGTGGTAAGTTGATAAGTTGGTATAGCAAGAAGCAGAACTCGGTTTCTACTTCTACTGCTGAAGCTAAGTACGTCGCTGCTAGAAGCTGCTGTGCGCAGATTCTATGGATGCAGCATCAGCTATGGACTTGTATATAGGAAGACTCCTATTCTATGTGATAATACAAGTGCCATAGCCATCTCCAACAATCCAGTATTTCATTCCAGAAC
The DNA here is from genome assembly GCA_020465985.1 of Centrapalus pauciflorus. Taxonomy (NCBI): domain Eukaryota; kingdom Viridiplantae; phylum Streptophyta; class Magnoliopsida; order Asterales; family Asteraceae; genus Centrapalus; species Centrapalus pauciflorus. The sequence goes on from JAANYP010002482.1 coordinate 462,570, forward strand.
AAAGCATATTGAGGTCAGACATCACTTCATAAGGGATCACATCCAGAAAGGTAATGTGGAGGTAAGTTTCATTTCCACAGATGAACAGCTTGCAGACATTTTCACCAAGCCTCTTGATGAAAACAGGTTTCATTATCTTCTCAGCAAGCTGGGTGTAACAACCTAACTTTTAGCCGATCATGTAATGCTTAATTTTGAGATAATAATATAATTTTGTTATATTATTTATGTTGCAAATATTAATTAAGAATGAAAATTTATTAAGTAAATATGATTTTAAATTATATTTATGATATAATTAAAATGAGTAAAATAAAAGAGATATAAAATACAAAAGTTTGGTGGGTTAAGTTGCAATATAACCAAATTAATATATATATAAGCTAAAATAATGATCATTTAAGATCATTAATTCAAATTCACTCTCTCTCTCTCTACTCTCTCTCTAACACCATACGGCTCATCTAAGAAATCATCAAGATTGTTCATAAATCTCTATTAATTGAAGAATTACTTCAAGAAGAAGTTACAACAATCATCATTCATCATCAAACAACAAGAATTCAAGGTAATCTCTTGATTTAAATTCGAAATTTTTATGAGTTTGGTTCGGTTTTTCTCAAAACCGAACCCATGAATTATAACATGAAATTATTTGTTGCATGTCTAAGATTGTAATAGATTATGATGAATTGAAACTATTAAATGAAACAGAAACAAAATTTGTGGATTGGATCACCCAAAATAGCAACAAACCGGAATTTTTGATAAAATAAGTGTTCTTGACAAAAGTGGTATATTTTGGATGATTTTGATCAATTTATAGTGTTTTTGATAGGGAAAAATGTATAAAATCGATCCAATAATAATAATACATCAATATATTTAGTTGCATGTCAATTATAAATGTGTTTAGTGAAAATTGATAAAATCCGTATGAATAAAATGAAGAACATCAAGAACAAAATTCTGGAAAATTATAAAGTATAGGGATCCGAATTCGGTTGGAACCGAATGTGGATGGTGTTTCATTTCGGATCAATCTTGAATTCGGATTTGTCCAAATTCGGATGACAACTTTGGTTCTTTTGTAAATACGGATGATTTATACTAATTTCGGATGAAGCTTATTTCGGATCCAACATTTCGGATGCTTCTAATCCGGTCCTAATATTCTAATTCGGATGCTGTCCTTCGGATCCTAATTCGGATGGCTCAATTCGGATCACTTCGGTCCGAACCCGGATGGTCCGAATCCGGAGGATCCTAATTCGGGTGATCCGAAATGAAATACTATATTTTGATATTTTAATTAAATAAATGATTATATACATATACATATTGTTATATAGAGGACTTTTAAGAAATTATGAGACAAAGAATATTAATGAAAGAATGATTTGTGAATAAAAAAGTTATCAGAATCAGATAAAATAAAGATTTTAAAGACTAAAAGATGATGAAATTGACATGATATGATATGATAATTCTGGACAGGTTCAGTGAAATTCTTAACAAAGATACAAAGATTTAAAGCGGGTCAAAGACTTGATTTGACAGAGAACAGACTGAGATAAAATCCTGGGATAACTCAGGTGGCAGATTTTACATCTGTTTGATAAAGACCCAACACTGTGTGTTATAGATATTCAGATTTAACATGCTTGAATTTCCGGTTGAGACATATTGTTGATGCTAGATTTATTTGACATTTATATTACCAGCTGGATTGTGACCTGTGCACACCATGGTTGGGTGTTGTCCAGTGGATCATGATAGCTATTTGACTTATCATTTCATATGATATTGCTTTTACAGTTCATTTCAAATATTGCTTTAAGATTATTGCTATCATGACATTGATTACGTATGCTTCATCTTTGCATATACTTGACATATTTGATTCAGCTTGATTAGCCTTGTTGGTCTATTGTTCTAGACCTGGCTATTTTACTAGTTCAATTGAACTTGGTAATGACCTCCGATATTCCGCCACATTGATTTACTGGTAGCTAGCTCAGTATGTGGCTGATCCCCACGATTTAAGCGTGAGCGTGGCCTGAGCGTCATCCGACTCTATGACTTCTATGTCTCAATCATGAGGACTGTAGCGGCAGCCAAGACATATCATGCTAGACTGATGATCCGCTTGACATGCATGTTAATTTGAAAACCTATTTACTCACTAAGCATTGCTTACGGTTGCTACTTCACATTTTTACAGGAAAAGATAAAGGAAAGTCACCCGCGGGACCTAGTACTTAGGTCATACAAGAATCAAGTGAAGTTCTCATAGACCTCTACTCAGCAAACTATTTTGGTACAGATTGGATGATGATATTGTGGTGTTCTGGGTAGATTTATCTTGATTGTGTGATGACATGAACTAGATTAGATAGTACCCTTTATAAGCTTAATTTAAAATCAGTAATCTGTATTAAACTTAAATCCTAATATGTTTGTGCCTGTAATTTATAATTCCGCAATTAATTACTTTATCTTAGTTATGGTTGATCTCGTATTGCATGATGTGGGACCTAGACTCGTGACAACCGCCCCGCAAGGGATGGTCTTCACAGGATGGTATCAGAGACCATAGTTTGAGTGAATCAAGTATTACATGAGTATACTTGGTCTCAAACTGAAGTAATACATATGTATCAAGCATTTAGGTGGTTTGAACTGAGATAAGATGTACAGACTGTTATGATGGGAAAAGGGTACATAGATCTAAGTCTATAAACTGATAGTTGAATGATTTTAATTTTCAGTAGAAGATGTCAGGATCAGGATCAGGTGACATACCAAACAACATGACCCCACAACAAATGTTTGAAATGATGCAACAACTTTTAGCCCAACATTCTGAACAACAAAATAAGACCATGCAAGAACAGTTTCAGGCCAGAGATGAGGCCGAAGCTCAAAGACGGGAAGATAAAAAGAATAAGCGAAAAGAAAAGCAAGTCCAGACTAATGAATCTGATTCTGATAACACAAATCCTAAAACCCAAATTCCTCAGCCAAAAGGCTGTAAGTTTAAAGATTTCAAAGCTAGCGGTGCTTTGAATTTTGAAGGAACAGTTAATCCAATTCAGGCGATGGATTGGATTAGCCACACTGAAGAAATCTTCAGGATTTCTGATTGCTTAGACTCCAAGAAAGTAAGCTATGCATCCGCTTTGTTCGTCGGTGCTGCTCGTGCTTGGTGGAAGACTCAGAGAAGTATCTATGGAGAGGAGGTGATTCAGACTTTGGAATGGGATCAGTTTCTCGATATGTTTAACGCAAAGTACTGTCCAGTCGACCAGTGAGACAAGATGGAAGTACAATTGATGCAGCTGACTCAAGGAACAAAGACTGTTGATGAATACGAGCATGAATTCTCACGATTGTGCGGCTCCTCTTCGTATCAAGTAGCTACCGAGGAGAGAAAGATGAATAGATTCCGTGTAGGACTCAACCCGAGATATCGACATCCGATGAGCGCAATAAAATATAAGAGTTACTTAGAAATTGTTGAAGCAGCTAGACAGATCGAGAGCGGTTATTTAGAATACGGCGACCAGCTTTATGCTCCGTTTACCAACCCGACATGTCCTTCTCCTCCGAAGAAGCAAAGATTCGGTAGATTCTTCAAGACGAACAAATCCCAGTCTCAACAGCCACAGCAGTATAGTTCACAGCCGAAAGCCCAAGCGTATTCACTAACGAACGAGACACGATTCTGCAAGCGATGCAGAAAATCACACATGGGACTGTGTAATCCCGATGATGTTACTTGTTTTGCGTGCAACTGAATTGGTTATAGCAGTGAAGAGTGCCCATAGCAAGGACGTGGATGTGCTAAATGCGGGAAAAGAGGACATTTCATGTATCAGTGTCGCAGCGGGCAACGATATCAGTCGCAATCATCAGCGGGAGGTTCTACAGTGAAAAGTTCTGCTGCAACTCCGACAGCAAGGACACGTGCGTTTCAGATAACGACCGAAGAAGCAAAGGAAACCCCTGATGTAGTTACGAGGTATGTTTTTACTTAACTCCATTCCTGCCCGAGTATTATTTGATTCCGGCGCGAGTCGTTCCTTCATATCGACTTCTTTTGCATCAAGATTATCTAAAACCCCGTCAAAGCTTCCTGTTGAAATTGATATTGAGACAGCCAGTAACAACTATGTTATGGCTGATTCTGTCTACCGAAACTGCACCCTGCTCGTAAATAATATTGTATTCAACCTCGATCTTATACCGATCCCGCTAAAAGAGTTTGACGTTATCATCGGCATGGACTGGCTAACAAACAACGAAGCAACGATCGTATGCAACCGTCGGATCATCAGAATCAAGTCCTCAGACGGCCGAGTATTGGAGATCAAAGAAGAGAAAAGAGAAGGTGCTCACTGCTTCATTTCTGTAGAGAAAGCTCACAAATGTTTGTCTAAGGGTCACGAATCTTATCTGTGCTACGTCTCTTTTGATTCTAACTCTGAAAAGAAAACCCTAGCTGACATTCCTATCATCTGTAAGTTTCCAGACGTCTTTCCCGATGATATTTCTGGAGTGCCACCAGAACGTCAAGTCGAATTCGGCATTGACTTAGTTCCTGTTGCGGCTCCCATTGCAAAAGCTCCTTACAGACTTGCACCTGCAGAAATGCAAGAAATGTCAAAGCAGTTGCAAGAGCTGTTAGAAAAAGGATTTATCCGACCGAGTTCATCTCCGTGGGGTGCACCTGTCTTATTTGTTAAGAAGAAAGACGGAACTTTTCGAATGTGCATCGACTACCGCGAGTTGAACAAAGTTACTATAAAGAATAAATATCCTCTACCCAGGATCGATGATCTATTTGATCAGCTACAAGGGGCCAGCTATTTCTCGAAAATAGATCTTCGTTCTGGGTATCATCAATTAAAAGTCAGAGATGATGATGTTCCAAAGACAGCCTTTCGAACAAGATACGGTCATTACGAATTTCTCGTGATGTCGTTCGGCTTAACAAATGCACCAGCGGCGTTCATGGACCTCATGAATCGCGTGTGCAGACCGATGTTGGATAAGTCAGTTATCGTATTCATAGACGATATTCTGATTTACTCCAAAACGGAGGCTGATCATGCTATTCATTTGTGGCAATTGCTAGAGTTACTAAGAAAAGAAAGACTCTATACAAAATTTTCTAAGTGTGAATTCTGGCTCAGACAGGTATAACTTTGCATTGTCTTGAGCTATTCCTTAAGCGTCCTTTGATTGAACAAAACTTGAAACTCTACTTTATTGCTTTTATAGATTCAATTCCTTGGCCATGTTGTTTCTGGCAAAGGTATTTCCGTTGATCCGTCTAAAGTCGAGGCCATTCAAAAATGGCAAAAGCCTCGCAATGCCTCCGAAATAAGAAGTTTCCTTGGATTGGCCGGTTATTATCGGTGATTCATAAAGGACTTCTCGAAGATTGCTGTGCCACTTACGATGTTAACACGAAAGAATACTCCTTTCGTTTGGACCGATAAACAGCAAGAGGCATTTGACATTCTGAAACAGAAGCTTATTCAAGCGCCGATCCTAGCCTTACCAGAAGGCAATGATGATTTTGTCGTTTACAGCGACGCATCTGGTACTGGGCTACTGGCTTAGGATGTGTTCTCATTCAAAGGGGAAAAGTAATTGCTTACGCTTCAAGGCAATTAAAAGACTACGAGAAAAGTGCACCAACTCATGATCTTGAATTGGCTGCCGTTACCATTGCTCTGAAAATCTGGCGTCATTATCTCTATGGGACTCGGTGTCAGCTTTACACCGATCATAAAAGTCTCAAACATCTCTTTACTCAAAAGGATCTGAATATGAAACAGCGACGGTCCTTGGAGCTTATTAAGGATTATGATTGCGAGATCCTATATCATCCCGACAAAGCTAATGTTGTCGCGGATGCTTTGAGTAGGAAAGTCTATCCAGAAAAGTGCTGCTATGCCCTGACTCCTGTAGTATTCTCTTCTGATCTTGTTGAAGACATCAGAATTGCTCAAGCTGAAGCATTGAAAGAAGAGAATATTGATTCTGAAAATCTTAAAGGGCAGTTACAATTTCTAACTCTGAACCATCTGGGACTTCACTGTCTCCAGGGAAACCGAATCTGGATTCATAAATATGGTTCTATTCGCATCACTCTTCTATCTGAAGCTCACAAGTCCAAATTATCTGTTCATCCTGGCAGCTCAAAGATGTATTTTGATCTGAAAGCTGATTATTGGTGGCCAGGAATGAAGAAAGACATCGGTCAATATGTTGAAAGCTGAAGAGTATATCAAATGGTTAAGGCAGAACACCAGAAACCCTTCGGGGATATGCAACCACTGCCAGTTCCTGAGTGGAAGTGGGAGCATATAACTATGGATTTCATCACGAAGTTGCCTAAAACCAAAAGACAGCACGACTCCATCTGGGTAGTCGTGGATCGATTAACGAAGTCAGCTCACTTCATACCGATGAAAGAAACATATTTCCTTGATAGACTGGCACAGATGTATGTCACTGAAATTATCTCTCGTCATGGTGTGCCAAATTCTATCGTATCTGATCGTGATAGTCGTTTCACATCTAGATTCTGGCAAGCACTGCAAGAAGGGATGGGTACTCGGATTTCTATGAGTACTGCTTATCATCCAAGTGCAGATGGTCAGAGTGAGCGCACTATTTTAACTCTTGAAGATATGCTTCGTGGCTGCATTCTTGATCTGGGTGGTAACTGGGATGACCACTTGCCTCTGGTCGAATTCTCATACAACAACAGTTATCATTCTACGATCAAGATGGCTCCTTTTGAAGCTTTATATGGAAGAAAGTGCAGAACTCCCACCTGTTGGCGTGAAACAGGTGAATCGCCATCAGCGGGTCTTGCCCTTCTACAGTTGACTCATGAAAAGATTCAGCTAGTCAGAAGAAATATACTTGAAGCTCAAAGCAGGCAGAAGTCATATTATGATAATCGACACAGATCAATAAGCTTTGCGGTTAATGATTGGGTGATGTTGAAAGTATCCCCAATGAAGAATGTGGTAAGATTCATAAAGAGAAACAAGCTCGCTCCGAGATTCATCGGCCCGTTCAAGATTGTCGAAAAGATAGGAAATCAATCTTATCGACTTGAACTGCCAGCGGATCTATCTGGAATACATCCTGTATTCCATGTTAGTCATCTGAGAAAGAGCTTAGCTGACGAAAGAGAAGTTCAGATACCACACGTTAATTTGCAGATTGATGAGAAGCTTCGAGTGGTTGAAGAGCCAGAACGTATTCTGGATTCGAAGACTAAGAAGCTTAGAAATAAAGATATACAGATAGTGCTCGTCCAGTGGAAACACCACAAAGGTTTGCATCAGTCTTGGGAATCGAGAGATGTTATGAAAGCTACATATCCAAGTCTGTTCGAACATAGCTAACTTCGGGGACGAAGTTTGTGCGTGGTGGAGCCCATTCTGTAACAACCTAACTTTTAGCCGATCATGTAATGCTTAATTTTGAGATATTAATATAATTTTGTTATATTATTTATGTTGCAAATATTAATTAAGAATGAAAATTTATTAAGTAAATATGATTTTAAATTATATTTATGATATAATTAAAATGAGTAAAATAAAAGAGATATAAAATACAAAAGTTTGGTGGGTTAAGTTGCAATATAACCAAATTAATATATATAAGCTAAAATAATGATCATTTAAGATCATTAATTCAAATTCACTCTCTCTCTCTACTCTCTCTCTACCACCATACGGCTCATCTAAGAAATCATCAAGATTGTTCATAAATCTCTATTAATTGAAGAATTACTTCAAGAAGAAGTTACAACAATCATCATTCATCATCAAACAACAAGAATTCAAGGTAATCTCTTGATTTAAATTCAAAATTTTTATGAGTTTGGTTTGGTTTTTCTCAAAACCGAACCCATGAATTATAACATGAAATTATTTGTTGCATGTCTAAGATTGTAATAGATTATGATAAATTGAAACTATTAAATGAAACAGAAACAAAATTTGTGGATTGGATCACCCAAAATAGCAACAAACCGGAATTTTTGATAAAATAAGTGTTCTTGACAAAAGTGGTATATTTTGGATGATTTTGATCCATTTATAGTGTTTTTGATAGGGAAAAATGTATAAAATCGATCCAATAATGATAATACATCAATATATTTAGTTGCATGTCAATTATAAATGTGTTTAGTGAAAATTGATAAAATCCGTATGAATAAAATGAAGAACATCAAGAACAAAATTCTGGAAAATTATAACGTATAGGGATCCGAATTCGGTTGGAACCGAATTCGGATGGTGTTTCATTTCGGATCAATCTTGAATTCGGATTTGTCCAAATTCGGATGACAACTTTGGTTCCTATGTAATTTCGGATGATTTGTACTAATTTCGGATGAAGCTTATTTCGGATCCTACATTTCGGATGATTCTAATCCGGTCCTAATATTCTAATTCGGATGCTGTCCTTTGGATCCTAATTTGGATGGCTCAATTCGGATCACTTCGGTCCGAACCCGGATGGTCTGAATCCGGAGGATCCGAATTCGGGTGATCTGAAATCAAATACTATATTTTGATATTTTAATTAAATAAATGATTATATACATATACATATTGTTATATAGAGGACTTTTGAGAAATTATTAGACAAAGAATATTAATGAAAGAATGATTTGTGAATAAATAAGTTATCAGAATCAGATAAAATAAAGATTTTAAAGACTAAAAGATGATGAAATTGACATGATATGATATGATAATTCTGGACAGGTTCAGTGAAATTCTGAACATAGATACAAAGATTTAAAGCCGGTCAAAGACTTGATTTGACAGAGAACAGACTGAGATAAAATCCTGGGATAACTCAGGTGGCAGATTTTACATCTGTTTGATAAAGACCCAACACTGTGAGTTATAGATATTCAGATTTAACATGCTTGAATTTCCGGTTGAGACATATTGTTGATGCTAGATTTATTTGACATTCATATTATCAGCTGGATTGTGACCTGTGCACACCATGGTTGGGTGTTGTCCAGTGGATCATGATAGCTATTTGACTTATCATTTCATATGATATTGCTTTTACAGTTCATTTCAGATATTGCTTTAAGATTATTGCTATCATGACATTGATTACGTATGCTTCATCTTTGCATATACTTGACATATTGATTCAGCTTGATTAGCCTTGTTGGTCTATTGTTCTAGACCTGGCTATTTCACCAGTTCTATTAAACTTGGTAATGACCTCCGATGTTTCGCCACGTTCATTTACTGGTAGCTAGCCCAGTATGTGGCTGATCCCCACGATTTAAGCGTGAGCGTGGCCTGAGCATCATCCGACTCTATGACTTCTATGTCTCAATCATGAGGGCTGTAGCGGCAGCCAAGACATATCACGCTAGACTGACGATCCGCTTGACATGCATGTTAATTTGAAAATCTATTTACTCACTAAGCATTGCTTACGGTTGCTACTTCACATTTTTATAGGAAAAGATAAAGGAAAGTCACCTGCGGGACCTAGTACTTAGGTCATACAAGAATCAAGTGAACTTCTCATAGACCTCTACTCAGCAAACTATTTTGGTACAGATTGGATGATGATATTGTGGTGTTCTGGGTAGATTTATCTTGATTGTGTGATGACATGAACTAGATTAGATAGTACCCTATATAAGCTTAATTTAAAATCAGTAATCTGTATTAAACTTAAATCCTAATATGTTTGTGCCTGTAATTTATAATTTTGCAATTAATTACTCTATCTTAGTTATGGTTGATCTCGTATTGCATGATGTGGGACTTAGACTCGTGACAACCGCCCCGCAAGGGGTGGTCTTCTCACTGGGCATGTTAAATAAAAGTGACTAAGTGTCCTAAATGTTCTAAGTTATTATATGTCTCACACTGCTCAAGTTTCTCAGAACAGCTTAGGCAGAACAGGCTATGCATGTTCTACACTTAGCCAAATTCTGAAAACTTGAACAGCTTGAGCGTATAACAGGTTTGATAATATCAGCTTTCATCTCAAACCTGGTCTGATGATCAAACCTTCAACCTGCTCACTCTCTTAATCTGTCATACAAGACATTGTCTTGTAACCTGATCAGCTACTGAACAAAACCTGTTCTTACATAGCTGAACAGGTTGAACGAACAGCCTGAAGAATGAACAGCTTGTGATGAGCCTTCTCATCACAGGTTTGACCAATAGCTTAGAACATCAGTTTTAACTACCTTTCTTCATAATTAAGTTACTTAATTTTTGTTTTCATTTAACTTAATTACTGCGGATAATGTGGGTTAACGTGTGTTAGTGATCAAAAAGGGCTCAACTGGTCTGACAACCGTTCTGACATGGACAACCGTTCCGTTTTCCGTTAACGAACATTTTAAATCAACCACCCAAACTTTTCTCTCTCATACCCACTCACATTCAAATCCTATAAATACCTCCTGTTGTTTCATTTTCGTCTTCCTCAATACTTCCATAAATTCCAAAGAACCCTAAAACTCGACTAAGTGTCCTGTGCTACTACTTTCACTACTTCCCAAATGGCTCACCGAAACAACCCCTTTCTACCAGTATTTGTTGGTGCTGATGTTCAAAAACATTCCTCTGTCACCACAATGCTAACCCTAAAACCTACCAACTACCTAGCAAACCTAACCATCCCCAAAAATTATGTGGGGAAAGGCTACGAGGAAATGGTGGAATTTCTGAAAGTTCACCCCCTGAAATATGCCATGACTGCCACTCCTGGTGTCCTGTACCAGGAAATGGTGTATGAGTTCTGGTACACCTGTGCCTACAACACAGATACCAATGTCATGAGGGGAACAATTCTCAATGGGACTCAGACCATTGAGATCACCAATCGTCTGATCAGGGAAGCTCTTCGTCTCCCTGTGGCTGAAACCTATGATCAGCCACAGCCTGAAGATGAACAGATGAGAAATCTGCTACACTTCTGTGGTCAAGCAGAACCCAAAGTTGGAGCTACTCTATTTAGGAAGGATTTGTCTCCAACCTACAGTTTTCTGTTTGCCTCAGTGGTGATATGCTTCAGCAGCAAAGTTGGTTCCTTTGACCAACTAAGCTGTGATGAGATTCCTATAGTCCTGCAGCTTATGGATGGGACTACAATCAACATGGCCAGATGAATTTTCATGAATTTGAGGAATCTGGTGCAGCAGGAAACACGTCCAGCTGCTGTTCGTTATCCTAGGTTTTTGAGCCTCATCTTCAAGCATATCTGTGGTGAGCAACTGTATAACTCTCATTCTTTACTTTGTACTGCTGCACTTCCTGCCATAGGAAATAGAGTTTTCTACACTCCAGTTCCCCAAATAAGCCTCCTCTATCTACACCAATGAGGAGGTTGCTAGGATTGGTGGAAGGACCCCCTTTTGTGAGGGTGGATCCAGAGACTGCTCCCAATGGAAAATCCAAATCCAGGGTCGAGTTTGTTAAGAGGACCCTGGAAACGACTGAAGTTGAGCCTGTCCGCAAGAAGGATAAAACAGTCAAGTCAAAGTCTGCCCCATCAGCCTCTGTGGCTGAGGGGGAGCAGGCCTCTCACCCTGGTTCATCTGTTGAACCTGAAGCCTCTGTGGCTGGTGCCTCTGTGGCACCTGAGACTATGGAACAGGCCAACCCACCTGTTACTGACCCAGTCTCAAAACCAGTCCAATCGGAACCCCTCATCTCCTCTCCACAACATCCATTATCCACCTCCTCTCTAAAATAATACCAACGCAAATCCATTGCCAAAAAGAAACTAACAGCCAAAACCAGCTCCTCTGTTCCCTCTCAACAGGGTTCAGTTGAAAAAGAAGCTCATCCTGCTTCCTCTCCTATTTTGGGAGAAGGTTCAGCACATTTGGAGCAGGCTTCACTCCAAAAAGAGTCTACCCAGAGTCAGCCTAAGCCCTCTGGTTTCTCCCAACAGGAACCAGTTGTACATATGGAGACAGCCACATCAACTATTCCAGCCTCCCAACAGGCTGAGAATATTGAAAGACAGGAGTTCTCTCCACTCCATACTGAGTCCACACAGTCCCCACTTCATACTTCTTCACCACCTGAGTCTGCACGAGGTGCCTAACCTGTTGGGTCAGACCATCCAGTAGATCAGCCTCAAATCTCTGCTCCTCATGATAGAGCTGTTCTACACCAAACAGTTGCTGAAGGACCAACACCCTAAGCTGATGAACCTCAGGGAATATACCATCCATCTGGTGAGGCTGCTCCTCATAGGCAAACTCCATCAGCAGGTTTCACCACTGCTGATGTGGAAATGCACATCCCATCTCCCAATGATGAGGTACCTTTACACCAAGGTGCTGCAGAGGGAACAACCCCTGGCTTTCTTGAAGGTGCTGCAACACAAGCAACATCTGAAAGGTTACTATCCTCTTCACCTTCTCCTGATGAAGCAGCTACAGCCATGCTGAAGGACCTATCAACCCCTCCAAGCTGGGCCAGATTAGTTTTGCCCAGGCTATGGAGCTTCTGTCAAAAGTCCCCCTTCCCTCTCCATCACATCCCAAAACACCTGGCTCATCCTCGTCTCATTCATCCCCATCCACTCGATCCAAACAGTCTACCCACACTCCTCCTTCCCCCTAGGATCTTCCTTTGAAGGATCAGCTTTCCTTGCTGACCAACAAAGTTGGATCCTTAGAAAACTCCATGACTGCTCTACCCTCGCTCATCTCAGACTCTGTGTCTTCCCAGCTTCAGGGATTCTTTGATCTGTTCAAAAATTCCTTTCCATCCACTCCCCAAGCTGACCACTCCTCACAGTTGCTTGCACTTACTGCACAGCTGCAAACTATCTCCACTTCCCTCTCCTCAATTCTTTCACACCAACAGGACTCCGTGTCCTCCATGACAGCCATATCTCAACAGCTGTCCACTCTCCTCACTACTTGAACTACTACCCTTCATACTACACTGGCCAGCCTAAACAGTCTAATAGTCTCTCTATCAAATTCTGTGTCAGCAAACCTTGATGATGTGCAGGACTCTCTTGAGTTAAATCTTGCACAGCTTCAAAGTCTGCTATTCACAGCTTCTGATAGAGAAAATCTTCTTAAGCTGACCTCTATTGCAGATTCCCAATCCTCCTCTCTTCAAACCTGTCTTTCCCAACTTGCAGAGGTGAAGGACAATCCGGCTTTCTTAGTGAATAGCCTGGTTGGCCCCAAGCCTGGTGCCAAAACTGCTGCCAATCCTGCTGAATTCGTTTTTTCAGGCAGACCAGGTGTTGAATGTGCTGGTCCATCTCCTTCAAATAGGGAGAAGTTGTCTGCCTCGAAGACTAAGTCTAAGGGGGAGAAAACCTCTTCTCCTAAGGAGAAATCAGCATCTACTGGTCAAACAGCAGGTGCATCTGTAACAGGTACAGGTCCAGTTGAAGGTGTCTTTCATCAACCTGAAACTGCTCATCCTACTCAGGCTGGTCTCCAAACCCTGCACAATCTAAGGGGGAGGAATCCATTCCTGAAGACAGGCCAAGCAGAAGGAGGTGTCTGATCTTGGAAGAAGAAGAAGAAGAAGAGGAAGAAACTCCTGAGGCTGTTCAAACTACAACAGCCAAAGGAAAGGAAAAAGCAGCGTTTGACCCTGACCGCCAAAAAGCAGCAGAGCTAAAGTTTGACAAAGCAAGGGCTAAGGAAATGGGTCTTCCGATGGACAAATATTATGAGTTCAGAGATGAACAACTCAAATCCCTGGAAAAGATAAGAAAAGAAGAAGCCTCTGCCAAAGTTGCCAGGCCCTTTGCACTCCAAGAGGCAAGCAAAATCAAAATGCCTTCTTTGGAGGTGCAAAGGAAACTGCTTGACGCTGCTAAGGAGTCAGCAACTGAAAAGGAAGGTGGTAAGGAACGGGGTGCTCAGGTCTCAGCGACCAAATCCAAACAAGCATCCTCTGCAAGGGCCCAGTTCCACTTTGACAACTTGGTAATGAAGAAGTTCTTCAATGTTGCTGGTAGAAGACTTGTCAAGGAATCTATTGTCAAAGTTGTTCCCATATCAAGAAAAGGCAAACAGTGGAAATTGCAAATAACCAGAATGGGTGCAACAGGCCCAGAACTGAAAACTTATGACTACACTGATGTTGCACAAATGGGATACATGGAATGGGTTGAGTTGTCCTGAGCCAGTCTAAGTCTTAAATGGCTAAGACTATCAGGGTATATGTCAAGAAGCTGATGGAGAGAGTGAAAGACCTTGGCCTGATTTCAGAAGAACAAACTCAGGGTGTCTCTGTGACTTACCCCAAAATAAAGGCCAGGAGAAATAGAAAGGATTTAGAGTTGGAGGAACTCCTGATCTTGATTGAACAAGGTGACTATGCAATAGAGATCAAAGGAGTTGACCACAGCCTGCCCAGAGGAGTAGAGTTTGAAGAAAGCAAAGTGACTGAGGAACCTGAGCTGGGGGCATTTTTTGTGGATCCCCTGACACAGAAGAAATGGTTTCAAAGAGCATCAGATCTTCACAAGGTAGGTCTCAAACAGCTTGTGGCCTTCAGACTTGCAAACTCCTTCAGGCAATCCAGTAAGTGGAGAGCAGCCATCTGGGATCAGCTCAGAGGCTTTTATGAAAGAGGGGAACTTGAACATCCCAATTTTATGTTCCTCGGAGTTGAAATACAAGACTTGGAGGAAACCAGGGATGAGCTGGAAAGAATGTTTGAAGAAGGTTTACCACCACCACTGTCATGAAGTCCACCTAATGTCTGAGTAGGTGAAGAATGGAAGATGTCCATCTGTTGGACAGGCTTGCCATTATTTGCTCCCAACATCAACAGTCCAAAATGTTGAATTCTCTTGTACATTAGTTGTACTTAGTTGCATTAGTTGTAACTCCTATTTTTACATCAGTTGTAACATACATTAGTACATCAGTTGTACTTTTGTAAAAACATATGTTGTTTATGTAATCAAAATCAGTATATATAAACTAATCTTTTACTTTACTATAATGATGTAATTTATTTCAGCAAGATGTATTGTAAAATGTATAGTGATTATTGATTAAATCAGCTTAACTGATTATTGCAAATAAGGGGAGATTGTTAGGCACAAAAAGGCCTCAGTCAAACCTGTTATACATCTGAGGGGGAGATTTTTAATCAAACCTGTTGATGCACCTGAAGGTATAATTTAAGACCTGTTTATGCCTTAATGATACCTGAAAAGTGATTTGCAATATCAGACAAAGTTGTTTTCCCTGTTGCATTCGTTGCAACAAAGGCAGATTGTCCAAGCTGTTCTGTCTGCTGAACAGGCTGGATATAAACTGTCTACGCTGCTCTGTTCTATTGAGCAGCTTGGACAGATTCTAAGTGTCTGTTCTTTGTGAACAGAACCTGTTCTTTGGGAATAGGCAAAACACTTTATGGAATATGTTTCCAAGTCCTCATGTAATGTTTTTGGCTACAAGATCAGTTTACAAGTCGAAGATAAAGTGGAAAACAGATGTTGCACAGCCTGCCTACGCTGTTTTGTTACATGAAGACAAACGGATATCTGAAAAGGGTGACAGACCTTTTCTTATATCAAAATGGACTTAACAAAAGAAGAAATATGAAAAGTTGACATTCCTCTTTTGGTTAAAGCCTTATGCAACAGTGACAAAAAGAAAAAGACAAATATTCTGCCACATGAAGACAAGTCTGCTTTATCAACATGTGTAGAAAAGGTGTTTTGTCTTTTTTGAAAGACATCCCACTTTCTCAGTGTCCAATGAAGAAGATTCACTGAGAGTCTCAATGAGAGTATAAAAGGAAGCTTCCAAGGATTGTGAGATATCTAAGAGTATGAAATCAGATCATGCATTGAAGTGTGTTTTTTCATGCATGCAAGTATGCTTGAATATAACAGTACATGTGTCTAAGCTGTTCTTATTCAAGCTGTCCATCTGAGTCTTGTAAAATCAGTGAGTACATCTAAGTGAGTGTAGTCATTGTATCTAGTCTGAGTGAGTCTTAGATTAGTTAAACAACTGTTGTATCTGTCATCTCAGCTTGAACCATTCCGCAGTCAAGCTTGTTTGTAATTAACATTTGTTGATAATATACACAAACATTGAGAAAAGAGTGTTGAGCTTTTAAATAGCTGTATTCACCCCCCCCCCCTCTACAGCTTAGAACAATACACTAGGGAAACATTTCGGGACCTACACCTAAAATCATCCAAAATCCTTACTTTTTGTCAAGAACACAAATTTTCACAAAAACTCATATTCTTCTTTCATTTGGATGATCTAATCACTGATTTTTGTTTCTTTAACATCTAATGACTTAAATACATTATTATCTACTAAAATTTCCAACATGCAACAACAAATATCATGTTAAAATAAACTTCATAAAAATTCAAAATTAAATCAAGTATTACCTCAAAATCTTGTAAATTGATAATGTTTGATGCTTCTTGTAACCTTCACTTGTCTTAAATCTGAATTAATTGCAAGATTTTATGGATTCTTGATGAAATTTTTATAGATACCGTAGGTTTAAAGAGAAGGAGAGAGAGAGAGATTGTGTTTTCTTTAATTGTGTGTTAAATGAGAATAAATGGTCATTTTCTTGTTTTATATAATTCACTTAGTCATATATGCAATTTCTCCCCTTACACTTTTGTATAACACATCTCTTTTTTTTAATTTGATCATTTAAATAATTTATATCATTTATTTAACTTAATTAAATTATTTCATTAATTAATTAATTACAAAACAAATAATGATATAAAAATTACATTATTAGCTCAAAATCAGATATTACATGTTCGGTTAAAGACTAGGTTGTTACAATAGCTGCTGACTGTGTGTCTAAAGTTGTTGGCTCATCCTTCAAGCTTTACAAGACAAACAAGGTGTTAGTGCACCCTGTGTGACGATAGCAGTCTAAGTATAGATAGTCTTTTGTAATAGTTCAGGCTTTGTGATAACAAGTTAATATATATGTTTGATCTTGGTTATATATGTTTAATCTTTTTTGTGTTTGATGTTTACTTAAGTTCAAAGATAAGTTCAAACATAAGTTCAAGAACAAGTTCAAAGACAAGTTCAAGAATAAGTTCAAAGGCTAGGGTTTGAACTTAGTAATGCTAAGTTCGAACATATAGTGGACAAGTTTGTGGGCAAGTTCGTGGGCTTGGGCCTAAACGAACTTGTCTGAGCTAGGTTCGAATTTAACCTCTATAATTAAGAGTTAATCCGTCACAATTAGAGACTTTTGCAGTGATTAGCACTTAGAGCTCGTATAGCGCACGTACGAACTTGAGAGATTTCAGAGAGTCGTTTCAGAGAAATACATGTGTCGGGTCGTTCGTCGCAATGTCTATCATTGTGTTCGTCTCCGGGTTTCCGTGTGTGTGATCGATCCGTTAAACCCCTAACGAGGATTCCGCACTCGTTGGAAGGTGTCGTGTCAAGATCAGATCCGTAGGTAGGTGACCTTACAAGTGGTATGAGAGCCATAAGTGTTCATCGTGTTCTTCTTGTTCTTACATACATTCTTGGTTTCTTGACGTTCTTACCAGAAAAATCATGTTTTCATAGTTTTTCTGAGTTCTACAAGCAAGGTAATGGAAAAAAATTCATATTAGTTCACTTTTTCAGTCGAAATCATTGTTTTTAATCTTAAAAACATTGGTTTAATTTGAAAATCTTGAAAAAAATCGAATTTTTGGCCGTTTCTCGAACTTGCGGCGCTAGAACTTAAGGGGGTATTAGGGTTCATTTGAACTTGTCAGATTACGCTCCTCTCGAAGTTGTTTTAGGGCTTCATTCGAATTTAACTGGAAATTCGAAGTTGTCAGAATTCGAACTTGTCAGAAATTTAGGGTTTCTTCGAACTTGCCAGAGATTCGAATTTGTCAGAATTTCTCGGGTTTTCTCAAACTTACAGTCATTAGAACTTGTTGAGTTCGAACTTAAGTCAATTCGAATTTAATTTTCAAACGAATTTAAATTTAAATTATTCGAACTTGCATAAGTTCGAAAGGTTTATTTTAAATTAATTTTTAAATTAAATTGTTTAAGTTCGAAAACAAAAAGTTTAGAAAGAATGTCGAGTTTGCAAAAATTCATAGAAATGGACCAAGGGGTCGGCAAAGCAAATTCTCCGGCAAAGCTAATGAAACTGGAGGATTACTATTGGTGGAAGGATAGATTTGTTGATTTTACTCGATATTACGACATCCGTATGTGGATTTGCATCGATGAGGGATATATTCCTCCTACGCAAGAGCTAGAGGGCCGACAAAGAGTCTTAACTTATCAGAACATGAAACACGATGACAAGAAACTATATGAGGCCGAGAACCGAGCTTTCTCAATTATCAGGATGGCGTTACCTCAAAAAATCCTACACACTTTAAGAAATCATAGGACTTTTAAAGAGCTATGGGATACTCTAGAGAAGAGGTGTGAGGGAAATCCAAGGGTTCGCAAGGGAAGAACTGAGATGCTGAAACAACAATTTGCTATCTTCAAGGCGTTGAAGAATGAGACGTTAGATGAGACAGTCACTAGATTCTATCATCTGTTAACTGAACTTGACAATCACAATGTCGACTATAAAGAGACTGAGAAGATAGAAAAACTTCTAGATGCTTTACCGGCAAAATGGGAGATGTACATAGCTTTAATAAAGCACGATGAAGAGAAGTTCGAGACTCTCACTATTGAAGGAGTTATTGGAACGCTGAGGGCATACAACTTCAAGTTACAGAAGAAAGAACGGGAGTTTGAATAGGTTCAAGATCCAGAAATGTATTTTGGAAAATCAAAACCGTCAATTACTGGTGAACTGAAGTCGGGGGCCACAACATTCTTCTCAGGATAAGAATCCATTCCAGTTGAGGCAGAGGAGTCTAGCAGTAGGGCATTCTTAGGGTTTTCCAAACCAGAAGTAAAACCAACTCATTCAGCGTCTACATCTCAAGGATACATAAAGATGCCAATGAGCGTAAAATCGACTGAAGATCATCTGAATCTTTTAGCTTCGTTTGGCGCAGCGTACGACAATTGCGTTCAAGGGAAGATAAACGATCCTGCGTTATAGGAAGAAGACTACGATCAGGTAGATCCTGATGACTTGGAAGAAATGGACCTATAATGGTTACTGGCCATGGTGACTCAAAGGGTCAAGAGGTTCATGAAGAGGACTGGAAGAAATTTGACTGTAGGCAACAGCAAGGTTGGTTTTGACAAATCAAAGGTAAAGTGTTACAATTGCCAAGGCTTGGGACACTTTGCAAGAGAGTGTCAAAGACCAAAAGTAGAAAACTATCAGAATCAGAACCAAGGGAACTGTCAATCTGGTGGTTCTGGGAATCAAGCAGTCATCGTTGGTCTGTTAACCAATGTGTCATCTAACAGACAACTTGATGGAACTTATGATTGGAGTACTCATCCGGAGTCGAATGCTAGAGCCTTTATGGCAGAAGTAACTAAGACTGGGGATGATAGAGCTAAAGAAGTTACAGAGGACACCAAACAGAAAGATACAAGTCCTTTGTTGCTGGAAATTAAAGTTAGAGGAGCTGTCCATTCTGGAGTTTGCTGCTAAAATGGCTAACGTGGAATCGGACCACAAAAAGGTAACTCTAAACTTTTCTACATTCCATGAATTATGTGTTTTAAGTGCTACTTTAAATGATAGGTTAAACATAGTACTAGAAACACATAACAACTTAACTGTTCAGATCCAATCGTTAAAATCAGATAACGCTAGTCATCTAGATATTAAGGAAGATCTAAGGAATAAGCTAAAAGCAGATGCAGAATGTCATAGCTCTAAAAGAAAAATTAAGTGAACAGTGTGTCAGGATAGAAATCATGTACGTGCATGTTGAAGCTTTAACCAAAGAACTCACTCTTAAAGATGTAGAGCTAGCCGAGTCTAGAGTTAAAGTTGCTGAGGCAAACAGTAAGCTTGAAAAGTTTAGGAACTCATCTCTAAACCTAGGAAAGATCTTAGAAGCTCAACGGTAGTCTAAGAAACCAGTAGGCCTAGGTTATCAAGAGAGTCCTAAACCGTTCAACAATAACTATGTGCCTCAACCTCAGGATAAAACCGATGAACCGGTCGAATCAGAGGCTGCAACTGGAACTGAATCTGACAAGGATAAGTCAACTAAGGTATCTAATACGACCTCTAAGATTAAGAAAGTCAACTTTGTGCAGTCTACTAGTGACACTATACTAGGAGAAGCTAAACCTGAAATTAATAATCAACAAGAGGAAGTTATCACTGTAGTTGAAACGAAAGAAAATGACACTAGTGAGACACCTAAATCAAAGGGTACATATAAAAACCCGATTGATAAGATGTCATGCTTTAGTTGTCATGAGAAAGGACATGTTGCGTCTAGCTGTCCTTATAAGAAAGTGGAGTCTACACCCTCTAAACCAGAGTCTAGACCTACTGTAGGAAAGCCAGAACAACAAATCCTAAAACCAGTACCTAGCATTGCTAGCACAAGTAACTCTCAACATACGGAGAGGAATGTGAATGCAACACCTAAGATAGCTGTTAAACAAATACCGGTGTCGGTCAGACAGCAAGAAGTGATTAGGACTAATTCTCCGAATAGAGTCCCTAGTCAGTCTAGGTTAGGACCACAACAAGGATGTAAGAGTACAACACCTAGAAGGACTTACACCCCACTTAGGTCTCATACTCCTCAAAGACAACAGACACCTGGTAGAGCCCAGGGATATCAAAATGAAATGCATTATAATGGAATCTATTCTAGGGCTCAATCACAAATGACAGCCCAAACGCCCGTGATAACTAACTTTTTTTCTTTCATGTGCAGGAGCTAACTACAGGTCTAAACAACAAATGGTTCGTCGACAGTGGTTGCTCTCGTCACATGACTGGGGAAAGGAGTCTACTCACAGACTTCAAGGGAGGGAAAAAGGGATTTTATCATTTGCTGGGAACAAGGGTGGTCATATCACCGGAACAGTAGTGGTCACTAATGGGACAATCACACTTGATCAAGTTTACCATGTTGATAAACTTGATCACAATCTCATTAGTGTATCTCAGATCTATGATAAGAAGAATTCGGTAATTTTTACTGAAACTAAAGCGTTAGTGCTGAAGCCAGGATTCAAAGTATCTGAAGAGTGGATCATGATGAGAGCCCCAAGGAAGAATGCTCTGTACATGATGGATATGAATGTATCAGACTCTTTGATGGGAACAATTTGTCTACTATCCAAAGCTTCAGAATCCGAATCTATTCTATGGCACAGACGCATGGCACACTTGCACCTAATGAAAATAAACTACATTACTAAAAATGGTATGGTCCAAGGTGTTCCATTATAGAGTTTTTAATTCGATAACAAGTGTGTGTTAGTACACCCTGTGTGACGATAGAAGTCTAATCGATCTGCATTATGGTTTAAGTAATATTCTGAGTATTAACAAGTGTTTTGATATATATGTTTATATGTGTTTGTCTGTTATTGATTGTGTGTTTGAACTTGATGTAACATATTACAAGAAGTTCAAACATAAAGGTCAAAGATTAACTCAATCATAAGTAAAACATAAGTTTCATCACTTAAGAGTTTAAGTGTTTTGGCTAGATTCGAATTGCTTAAGGGAACACATTCGAATCTGTGATAGATTCGAATGAGACCTTAGATTCGAATGGGCTAGATTCGAGGATGTCAATATGGACAGACTCGAATGGGCCTTGGGCCAGATTCGAGTTTGGCCCACATCAGACTCGAATCAGGGTCTATAATTAGGGATAGATTCGAATCATTAAGTGACTTTTAGCAGAATTCGTGAGGAATTAAGCAAGAGGAGATCTCGAGTTTATCAGCTAGGTGAGTGCCGTTTCGGAGAGAATTAGTTCGTAGGATCGTTCGTGTGTCGTTCGTTCAGCGTCTAATAGTCTCCGTGTTCCGTTGGTTGAGAGTTGTCCGTCTAACCGTCAACGAGGATTCCGCACTCGTTCACGGATCCGCGTCTAGATAGATCTTGCAGTCGTAGACCTTACAAGTGGTATCAGAGCCTACGGAGTGTTCTTGGTGTTCTTCGTGTTCATCAGATACATTCTAGGTTTCTTGACGCTAGTTGGACGGTTTTGCTCTCAAAAACGTGTTTTCAAGCTTAGCAAATTCATATTCGGGAAACACTTTGTGTTTTTCACGTTTTTGATCGAAATCATTATTTTTCGTTTGAAAAATAGTGATTTAATCTGTAAAACGTCAAAAAATCAAAGTGTTAGCCGTTTTTCGAGTTTGCGGCGCTCGAATCTATAGGGGTAATTAGGGTTTCACTTTAGTCTCGAGTCTAACCTAAATACGCTCCTTTCGAGTCAATTTCAGAGAATTTCGAATCTATCTTGTTTCGAATCTGTTGCTTCATTCGAATAGGATCTCGAGTCTAGATTAGTTTCGAGTTTGTTTCGAGTCTAGTATTTTTTTTCGAATCTGTGTTTCGAATCTGCTGAAATTCGAGTCTGCTGCCCTTCGACTCTAAGGACCATCGATTCTAAGGATTTGTTCGAATCTGACATAATTTCGAATCTAATTGAATTTTAAGACTTAATCGAATTTAATCACAAAAGATTTAATCTTAATTAGTTTCGAATCTACCTAGATTCGAATAAGTTAGTCTAAATCAGTTTCGAATTAACTTAATTAAGTTCAAATTCAATTTGTTTCAGAAAAGATGTCAAATCTTCAGAAATTCCTTGATATGGATCACGAAGTTGGGAAGGCAAATGCACCACCTAAGTTGATGAAAGTTGAGGACTATTAATGGTGGAAGGATCGTTTTACAGATTTTGTACGATTCAATGATATGCGCATGTGGGTGTGCATAGATGAAGGGTACATTCCGCCAGTATCTGAAGTTGAAGGCCGTCAAAAGGTCTTGTCATATCAGATGATGAAAGAAGATGACAAGAAACTTTTTGAAGCTGAAAACAAAGCTTTTTCTTTAATCCGAATGGCGTTACCGCAAGATATTCTACACACATTCCGGACTCAGAGGACATCAAAAGACCTTTGGGAGTCGCTTGAGAAGAGGTGTGAGGGAAATCCTCGGGTTAGGAGAAAGCGTACAGAGCTGTTACAGCAACAGTTCGCGATTTTCAAGGCAATTAAGGATGAACAGTTGGATGATATTATCACAAGGTTCTATCATCTGATAACGGAACTTGAAAGTCATGGAATTGAGTATTCGGACACTGACAAGAACAACAAGCTTCTTGATGCCCTACCAGCCAAATGGGCTATGTACGTGGCAATGATTAAGCTGAATGAGGACAAATACTATACTCAATCACTTGATGACATTGTGGGAACGTTGAGGGCATATCACTTTGAGATGATTAAGGCTGAGACTGATTATGAGCAAGTCCAGAATCCAGCAATGTATTTTGGAAAGACGTCAAAATCTTCAGCAGCAACCGAACCGAAGTCTGCTACAGCGTTTTTCTCCGGAGAGACATCATCACCAGCAGAGTCTAAAGACTCTTTGAATCGCGCGTTCTTAGGATTAGGAAGATCGGAAGAACCGCAACCTCAAGTCCAACAGGCATCGACAAGTCAAAGCTATTCGAAGATGCCCATGAGCGCAAAGTCAGCGGAAGAGCATCTGAATCTACTTGCTTCTTTTGTGGCCGCATACGGAAATTGTGTTCAAGGGAAAATCAATGACCCAGCTCTATGGGATGAAGATTACGATCAGGTCGACCCTGATGACTTAGAGGAAATGGATCTTAAGTGGCAACTGGCCATGGTGACCCAGAGGGTAAAAAGATTCATCAAAAGAACTGGGAGGAATCTGCAAATGAACAACAAAGGGATAGGATTTGATAAGTCTAAGGTGAAATGCTACAACTGTCAGGGATTGGGACACTTCGCCAGGGAGTGTCAAAGACCGAAGGTAGAGACATACCAAGGACAGAGTCAGCATCAAGGACAGTACCAAAATCAGTCCCAACAAAGATACCTTCCGAGTTCCTCTTCTGGTCAAGCCAATCTAGCGGGTCTACTATCCAATGTCACTTCTGACAGACAGCTAGATGGTACCTATGACTGGAGTTCACATCCTGAGTCCAATGCTAGAGCTTTCATGGCTGAAGTTACGGAGAATGGTTGTGAAGAAGACGAGCAGACCACAAGGGAAAACAGTCCGATGTGGTTTGAAAAGGCGAATGGTCAGACAGTGCTGGAGTTTGCTGCTCAGATGGCCA
Source organism: Centrapalus pauciflorus (assembly GCA_020465985.1). Taxonomy (NCBI): domain Eukaryota; kingdom Viridiplantae; phylum Streptophyta; class Magnoliopsida; order Asterales; family Asteraceae; genus Centrapalus; species Centrapalus pauciflorus. The sequence continues at coordinate 486,876 of JAANYP010002482.1, forward strand.
ACGTGGAATCTGATAACTCAAAGGTTAGTCTGTCTTATTCCTTATTTCGTGAATTATGTGCTTTGTGTGCTACTTCTAATGATAGGTTAAATCTAGTCTTAGAATCACATAAAACCATATCTGCTCAAAATGAGAATTTAAAAATTGAAAACGCTAGCCTAAATGATATAAAGCAAGATTTAAAAGAAAAACTTAAGGCTGATGCTCAGGACGTAGTAGTTCTAAAAGACAAACTCAGTGAGCAGTGTGTTAGGATAGAACTTATGTATGAGCACGTAGAGGCCTTAACAAAAAGTCTTAAGGACAAGGATATAGAGCTAGCCGAGACCAAGGTTAAGGTAGCAGAGGCAAATAGTAAGCTGGAAAAGTTTAGGAATTCGAACCTAAATCTAGGAAAAGTCTTAGATGCCCAAAGACAGTCTAAGAAGCCTGTAGGTCTAGGTTTTCACGAAATTCCTCCACCTTTCAATGCTAATTATATGCCTCAGCCTCAGGAGAAAACTGCCAAGTCTGTAGACTTAGAGGACCTACCTGAACCGACACCAGAGCCTACAGTTGAAAATACACCTCAGGTGGCTGACTCAACCGTCAAGGTCAAGAAAGTGAAATTTGTGTCTTCCTCCAGTGAAACACCTGCAGGAAAACAGAAAATTTCATGGGCTGACCAGGTCGACGAGTCAGACATCATAGCAGTACCAAAGGAGATAGACACTAGTGAGACACCTAGATCTAAGGGAACAACCAAAAAGTCCATGGATAAGATGTCTTGCTTTAGATGTCACGAGAAAGGGCATGTTGCTTCTCACTGTCCACTTAGGAAAGCAGATGTTACCCCTAAGACAGTGAACCCAACACCTGTTAAGCCCTCCCCCAGTGTGGCAAGCAGCAGTAGTTCTCAACCTACCGAGAAAACTGTGCAGGCCGCACCCAAACAAGTTGTGAAAAACACACCGGTTAAGGTTGGACCAAAGGAAGTGATTAGGACAAATTCACCGAATCGTGTCATTAATCAATCTATGTCAGCACCACAACAAGTCTATAGGAGCACCACACCTAGCAGGTCACATACTCCAGTTAGGTCTCATACTCCAGTTAGACAATTGCACCGGTAAGAGCTCAAGGATCACAGTCAGAAATGGCATATAATAGAAATTATTCCAGAGCTCCACAACAAATGCCTACACCACGGCAAAGAGTGAACTTAAATCACTCGGCACCACAGCAGAATTCGTGAGGAATTAAGCAAGAGGAGATCTCGAGTTTATCAGCTAGGTGAGTGCCGTTTCGGAGAGAATTAGTTCGTAGGATCGTTCGTTTGTCGTTCGTTCAGCGTCTAATAGTCTCCGTGTTCCGTTGGTTGAGAGTTGTCCGTCTAACCGTCAACGAGGATTCCGCACTCGTTCACGGATCCGTGTCTAGATAGATCTTGCAGTCTAGATAGATCTTGCGTCTAGATAGATCTTGCAGTCGTTCAAAGGCCCAAGTCACCTGAAAGGCGAGATGGGTACTTGAAAGAGTTCACGTATGTGGACGAGAATGGTATTACCAAGTCAGTCATGGCTTGGGTTCCCCGTGATAACTAACCTCTTTTCTTTCATGTGCAGGAGATAACTACCGGTCCAAACAACAAGTGGTTCGTCGACAGTGGTTGCTCCAGGCACATGACGGGGGAAAGAAGTCTACTCACAGACTTCAAGGGAGGTAATAGGGGATTCGTATCATTCGCGGGTAACAAGGGTGGAAATATCACTGGAACTGGAGAAGTCACTAATGGGACGATTACTTTGGATCAAGTTTATCACGTTGATAAACTGGTTCATAATCTCATTAGTGTCTCTCAAATCTGTGATAAGAAGAACTCGGTGTTATTTACTGACACTGAGGCGTTAGTGCTAAAGCCTGGATTCAAAATTCCTGAAGAATGGGTGTTGATGCGGGCGCCAAGGAAGAACGACTTGTACATGCTGGATATGAACAAGCCAGAGACTTCGATGGGGCCAATTTGTCTACTATCCAAAGCTTCGGAGACGGAATCCGTACTGTGGCACAGACGCATGGCTCACCTGCACCTGAGAAAGATGAATTACATAACGAAGCATGGACTGGTGCAGGGTGTGCCCATGAAAAGTTTTCAGTTCGAGGATAAGTGTCTACCTTGCATGAAGGGCAAACAGCACAAGAAGACACACAAGTCCAAGAAGCAGAATTCCATAGCCTCAACATTCGATCTGTTGCACATGGACCTTTTCGGCCCAATCAACAAAAGGAGTATTGGAGGTAGTTGGTACTGCTTAGTTATCACCGACGATTACTCACGTTTTTCTTGGGTTTTCTTTTTAGGTACGAAGGACGAGACGGCTGCAAGGCTCATCGGGTTCTTGGACCAAGTGGAGAACTCATACGGAACTAGGGTTAAATATATTCGTAGTGATAATGGAACTGAATTCAAAAACACTGTAATTGGTGTATATTGCCTATCAAAGGGCATAGTGCATCAATTCAGTGCACCATATGAACCTCAACAGAATGGGGTGGCCGAACGTAAAAATAGAACCTTGATTGAGGCTGCAAGGACTATGCTTTCGGATTCAAAGCTTCCTACCATGTTTTGGGGGGAGGCAGTGAATACCGCGTGCCACATTTTAAATCGAGTCCTTACAGTCAAATCATTGAACAAAACATGATATGAAATTTTGAAAAAACGGCCACCTAACTTAACTGGATTCGAACCGTTTGGAGTACCATGCACACTTTTAAGAACAAAACATCAACCGAAGTTTGGTGAAAAGGCTGACGAAGGATACTTCCTAGGTTATGTGCCAAACTCACCAAACAAACGGGTGTTTAACAAAACAACTGGTACTGTGGAGATTGTGTATAACATTGAAGTCACAAGTTATACACATGAACCCAAAACTGGTCCGGAATGGATATTTGACTATGATAAGTTATTTGAGTCATTTAACATTCCTCTGGATGATAATGCAGGTACAATCGAGAAGGACATGGCGACGTTGCATCTGAACGACGATGGCCAAATCTTTCCAAGGACCACGTTCGAATCTACGTCCGAGCCTACTGCGACTGTAGATGGATCTCCAGAAGTTGCTGATCAAGAGGCACCTAACACTGAGAATCAGACTCAAGCTTCAAGTTCTAACTCTGAGGAAAACGTCCGTGAGGAGGAAAATGTAGAAGCTGAGCCTGTTCCCCCTTTAGGTGAAATAGGATCCAACTTAGGAGATAATCTAAGGGTTGATGAAATAGAGACCTCTAGGATTAACAAGAACCATCCAATAGAAAGCATCATAGGAAATCCTAACGAGGGTGTGAAGACTCGGAGTAGTGTAAATAACAACACCGTGTTGTTGTCAATGATAAACGACTCCGAGGCATATCACACATGTCTTTATTCATGTTTCATATCGCAAGTAGAGCCTAAGAATGTGCAAATGGCACTTAAGGATAACTCCTGGGTTGAAGCGATGCAGGAAGAACTTTCACAGTGTAGGAAACTAGAAGTGTGGGAAATAGTTCCGTTACCTCGAGGGGAGATTGCAATAGGAACCAAATGGGTTTTTAAGTGCAAAAGAGACGATCGGGGTATAGTCACGCGCAACAAGGCGAGATTAGTTGTAAAGGGTTTCAACCAAGAGGAGGGAATCGATTACAACGAAGTTTTTGCACCAGTAGCAAGGCTAGAAGCCATTAGGTTGTTTCTAGCGTTTGCCTCCTTCAAAGGCTTTAAAGTATATCAACTAGACGTTAAGAGTGCTTTCCTGTATGGGAAAGTGAAGGAGTTGGTGTATGTAGAACAACCGCCCGGATTTACAGATCCTAAATATCCTGATAGAGTATATCGCTTAGATAAGGCTCTTTATGGATTACATCAGGCACCTAGGGCGTGGTATGAGACTTTATCCCACCATCTTTTAGAAAACGGTTTTGAAAGGGGTAGGATAGATAGTACTCTATTTGTGAAGAGGAAGGAAGAACACTTTATCTTGGTACAAGTGTACGTCGATGATATCATTTTTGGATCATTAGACGAACAGATGTGCAAAGATTTTGAGAAGGTGATGAAGTCTAAGTTCGAGATGAGTGCTATGGGGGAGTTGAATTTCTTTTTAGGGTTACAAGTTGACCAAATGAAGGAAGGGATGTTCATCCATCAAACTAAGTATGTCTATGACATATTAGAACGGTTTGGGATGGAGGGAACTAAGTTGACTGCCCACTTCAGCACGCCGATTCAAGTAAATCACAATCTCGGGCCGGGTACTGAAAGTGATACCGATGTGGATCCGACTTTATATCGGGCCATGATTGGGTCACTTATGTATTTAACTGCTTCAAGACCTGACATAATGTTTGCTGTGTGTATTTGTGCTAGGTTTCAAGCGAATCCGAAGGAGATGCATATGAAAGCTGTGAAGCGGATTCTACGATACCTCAAGTCGAAACCGAAGCTGGGACTTTGGTATCACGCGGAGAGAGATCTAGAGTTGGAAGCGTTCACGGATTCTGACTACGGAGGATGCAGCTTGACGCGCAAATCTACAACTGGAGGTTGTCAGTTCCTAGGAGGGAGATTGGTATCCTGGCAATGCAAGAAACAAACATCGGTAGCCATTTCAACGTGCGAGGCCGAGTATGTTGCTGCTGGTAGTTGCTGCTCACAGGTTCTGTGGATACAACAACAATTGCGGGATTACGGTTTGGCTTACACTCAAACTCCTATTAGGATAGACAATCAATCTACAATTGCTATAACTAATAATCCAGTTAAACACAGTAAAACAAAGCACATAGACATAAGGCATCATTTTATTCGTGATTGTGCTGAAAAGAACTTAATCAAACTGGTAAAGGTGGCAACAGAAGATAATAATGCAGATTTATTTACCAAAGCGTTTGATAAGTCACGGTTTGAATATTTAATTCAACTGAATGGAATGCGCAACCCAGAGTAATTTGACCTTAGTAGTAGTAAGTTTATTTTATTTTATTGTAGAGTAGTAGTTTTTCTTTCTTCTCAGTAATCTGCTAATTTAGGAAAGTTTCTATTTTTAGTAAGTTTCTATCTTTAGTAAGTTAGTAGGTTAGCTTATTTTACTGCTTTTCTTATGAAAAAAATAAAAGAAAAAAGAGAGAAAATTACAAAAATACAAAAAAAAAAAGAGAATATCAAAAAAAAGAGTTAGGTCTTAGATACATAGGTTCAAAGTGACGAAAATTAGCATCGTCGTTACAGACTCTAAGTATTTAGGCTTTCACACATAATGCAACTAAATCCTAAGTGTTATACTTTACTTAGTTTGATGTGTTGGTAGGCATAATACATATAGGGAATCTCAAGGCTAATAAAATATTCTAGAAATAGTCAAGCGTGTCACTAACTTAGATATATGACCAATCGGTCTTAATTTTTATGTACAAGACATACAAACATTGAGTCTAAATGAGGTATGCAAACTTTCTGGGGATATATGGCAACATCAAATACATCTGAAAATGGAAAGAATAGAAATATCATGTAAAACTGAGAGTCGAAAACATGCAACTCTGTTGTACGTAAGTACAGACCTGTTGTCTCTGTTTAGATTCGGGTTAGCAGACATGTCGCTTTGTTGTACGTCAGTACAGACCTGTCACCGCTATCTGCTAACTTTAAAAGAAAACCTTAAGTCGAACTAAGACACTTTGTTGTATGAAAATACAGACCTGTGTCCGATGTTTGTCTTTTAAAGAAAGTTTGCAAATACCAACAAGTTAGAATCTTTGTCTGTGTGCCTTGATCATAAAAGTATGTCTATGTCTGAGTCACGTAAGATAATTTCCTGATAAATAAAAAGGCCAAGGGATATTCCGAAATGTAGAATGTTTAACAGGGTAAAATACCAACAATCGGCTAAATAGGTATGTCACAACAAACAATCAAAGGAATCAAAAATTCCTAAGTGTGAAAGTTTAAGTACTGAAAGTTAGTATCAGACATCGCTATCTGATTGAACCTTTCTTAGACTATACTCATCAAAAATATGTTGTTAAGTATTTAGCTTAGATTGTAAATTTTTCTTAAGTCTAGATTAAATTTTTGTCAAAATTTTATTTTACTTTATTTTATTTTATTTTTACCTTAGTTTATTTTATTTCCTTTTAGTTTAGTTTAATTTTTAACTTATGGAAAAGGTCAAAAGTTACTGAGGGTGCATTCAAAGTTGGATAAAATAAACAATGCGTAAACTATCTTGAGCTTAGGGTAAAAGAATTGGCATAATTTATCTGGTTACACAATACCGTAGAAAAAAAAAGTTGGAAAAGTTGAAACTATTTCAAAATTTTCGAAATTTTTCTAAGTGTTGGTGGTTTGGAATCTAAGACAGACTCGAATAAGGAGTAATTCGAATCTGTCAGTAGATTCGAATCTATGCTTAGACTCGAGGGTTGGTGGTATAAATAGGTTAACAGTAGGTCATTAATTCCATCTGTTTTCGAATCTATACTATCGAATCTATCAAGCCGATTTCGAATCTGTTCCTTCGAGTCTATCGTAATCCTCCAAAACGACATTTTGTCGAGTCTCTTACTTGGTGTTTCGATTCTACAGATACATCTAGGTATAATCAACCGGATTGTACAAGATTTGTGTAGTTTTATGCACAATTTTAGACCAAATCGTCAAATTTTGAAGTTTTATAGGTCGAAATAGAGTTTTTGCTAAATTACCAAGTTTGGACCTATAAAAGATCAAATTAAAAGCATAAATCAATGATTAGAACCTAGTTGAACTAATGTATGTGAATCACTAAGTTCAAAACGGTTAAAATCTTGGATTTTTGGTGAAAGAAGGACCGACGGGGTTTCGAGTCTGTTCCTGGACCTTCGAATCTGTTCATGGGTTTCTCGAATCTATCATTAGATTCGAGATGACCATGATATTCGAATCTGTCCATTAGACTCGAATAGGGACTCTTCGAATCTGTCCATTACATTCAAATATGGACACTTCGAATCTGTTACTTTCGAATCTGTACTTTATTTATTTTGTTTAATTTAAATTTTATTAAACTTGTGGAAATTTAATTGTGTTAGATTTTGTATTTAAAAAGGTACAAAATAAAACAAATTTGAATTTAAACAAGTTTATTGATTTTTAATGAGTCAAACAGTGTTATTTATTGTGCAGATATGGCAGTTCGCGCTTTTGTCCCTAAGCATAATATGGTCCTTAATCCAGACAATAATATCCCTGAGGCGCAGGGTTTTCGCCAAGTTTTGGATTTCCTAGCTGAATCTAGGATTAGCTATGCTTTGTTTCATAACATTCCAATTGTAATTTCGTATGTACGCCAGTTCTATGATCATTTACAGGTTGACTGTACTGTCACCCCGACAGTTATAAGAACCAGAATCGCTGGCCAGCCTCTAGTCTTCTCAGCAGATATGTTGCGCCAAGTTCTACAGTTGGGTTCTCAGGAAGAGGAGGACGGGCCTATTGACTTCCCGTTAAGTATTAGGCAGACCGCGTTTCTGAGGATGGGCTATAGTTTGGACGTTACGAAGTCATCGTATATGAAAAGTGGCCTGATAGGGCAGTGGAGATTTTATGTGCATGTGTTCATGGTTTGTTTTGCGCCAAAGAAGGCTGGATTTGACTACATCGTGTCAAAGATCCAATCGGGGGTTATTGCACTGGTGTATAATCGGAAGTTCAGCTTCTCTCAAATGTTTTTCTCGGAGTTCGTCCATCAGATTACAGCTCCAGACAGGGAAAGGTTTCTGCTATATCCAAGATTTGTCATGATGTTGATAAGGCACTTTTTGCCAAATTTGCCACAATCAGATGACTCTTTGAGCGTGAATGTTATGGACAAAAGGATTTTCGCTGATTGTTCCTCACACCGAGGAAGATTGGCTGTTCTTGTTGCTCGTCCATTGTTCGGAGCTATTGTGGATAGGGATTTTCAAGCCCCGGAAGATGCCAACTGGGCAGGGGTCGTTGAGTTTCCGCAACAACAACAACAGCAACAACGTCAACAACAACAACAGCCAAGAGTTCAAAGACGCCTTCAGAGACCAGCAGTGAGTCCAGTCCAGGCATCAAGGCCTTCTACAAGCGAGCAGCCCCAAGCACAGGAAGCAGGGCCTTCAAGGGCAGTTCCTGATTCTGAACAAATTGCGCAAACTCTAGAAGAGATATGGGCATCAGGACCCCATGCGAACGAGGACGTGGCCGCAACATTAGTGGGGGAGCTGCTCTGTCCACCAGAAGGAGCAGAAGATGTTCTTAGAGATGTGGATGAGTATGAGGCAGAAAGGGTTGATGAAGGTTTGACATCATCAACATCAGAATCAGATGATATGGATGGGCAGGAGGCTGAAGCTCCTGAATCAGTGGTTGCAGATCCCAATATTCACATCGGAACCTATGGCGCTAGGTTAGTAGTGAATGAAGCAGCAGGATCGAGGAGGAGAGAAGAAAGGGAATCTGTAGATTCGGATTTTGAAGAAGAGGAAGTTGCTCAACTAGTGACAAGGCAACGGGCCAAACGTCACAGGTTCATGCAGGGGACTTCATCAGAGTCCGATGCACAACCTCAGCCTCAAACTCAAACCCAACCACAAGTCACAGCTCCACCATCACCGCCACCTCAGCAGCATGAACCATACATTCCATCACCTTTCATCCCATCTCCCATTCAGTCCATTCCTTCTACGTCAGCTGCATATACCGAAAATCAACGATTCATGCAACTCAAGAGTCGTGTTGACTTTCAGCACGTTCAAATAATAACTCTTACAAAAGCTGTAGGTGAACTCCAGGAGCATAACTCAAATCTTGATAAGGAGAATGCAGAGTTGAGAAAGATTGTGGAAAGTGTCAGAGACGAAAACACGGAGCTAAAATCTTTCGTAGCTGATCAATCTTCAGAAATCCGAGCAATGAGGTCCCTCCTAGAGCAACTTATGAAAAATCTACAAACTCAGGGGGAGACTAGTTGTAAGGATCAGGAGGTGCAGAGAAGAGATGATGATAATGAAGGCGATGATCCCGGTGCGAATAAAGAGATTGAGTCTGTAGATTTTCCTGCAGCTCAAGCTACACAAATTCAGGGGGAGCCAAGTACAGAAGGAGAAGTAGGAGGATCTGGAAAAGAAGCAGGTTCCTCGAGGGTTCTGGACAGTGACATGATTGATGCACTGAAGGACATAGAGGAAGAGCTTATGGATTTTGACGATGAAGAAGAAGAGTTAGAAGAAGGAGAATTTATTCCAGAGGAGGTTGTGGACTGGAAATCAGACGATGAAGTGTTGGATGATGAAGACGATCATGTCAATGAGGTTATTATCAATTCACAACCTGTCACGGAGCTATATGAAGGACAAAATCATAATGTGATTGACATTGACTATATCAAGGTAGCCTCAGTCGAGGACAAAGAACTTGAAGAGGCCGAGAAGGAGCCATCTAGAGCTGACTTGATAAATCTTTTGTTCAAGAAAGAGGAAAAGAAAGATCGTTTGAAGATGAAGAAGAAAATGAGAGTTCCAGGTGCTGGAAGCTTCTCAGGAGGCATTATAAGCTGGTTCTTTGACAAAGAACTGCAGCTATTTATCTTGAAAAGAAGAGATGGACTACAATACTTGAGGCGAATACTAAAAGCATTTAACTCATTGCCCAAGATTGAAGTAAAGGAGCTTGCATGGAAAGAGTTAATTAATATAGGTGAAGACCAGTACACTGAAGTCGTGGCAAGAATTATAAGGAAAGAAGGAAGATCAGGAAAGTTCGAGCGACTCAAGCCAAGGACCGGAAAGAGGGTCGAGGATCAGTCGAGAATAGATCCTCATACAGGTAGGCCATGGGCCAGGATGGTATACAAACCTGTGAGGTGTCTAAAGAAAGTACCAATGAAATCGATGCCACAGAACGTTTTGAGCAACATGAAATGGTGGTACCTCGAGATTGACACTGCTGAAGCCATCATGGAGGATCAAGACGAGCAGGTCATTTTGAAGGTATATGATCCACTGCATTTAATAAACCTATCAAAGGACGACCTGAAGAAGCTTCATGATCAGCCTATCTTCTTTACTGAACCATGGAGATCTGAAGCCAGGAAGTTCCAAAAGGTAGTTAAAGTTTGTATAGATGCTGGATTATATGCAGGTAGTAGTATATATAGCTCTAGTACTTAAAATTTGATATAATGTAAATAATTAGAAGCTATCGTCAAGGGGGAGTCTGTTGGTACACCCTGTGTGACGATAGCAGTCTAATCGATCTGCATTATGGTTTAAGTAATATTCTGAGTATTAACAAGTGTTTTGATATATATGTTTATATGTGTTTGTCTATTATTGATTGTGTGTTTGAACTTGATGTAACATATTACAAGAAGTTCAAACATAAAGGTCAAAGATTAACTCAAGCATAAGTAAAACAGAAGTTTCATCACTTAAGAGTTTAAGTGTTTTGGCTAGATTCGAATTGCTTAAGGGAACACATTCGAATCTGTGATAGATTCGAATGAGACCTTAGATTCGAATGGGCTAGATTCGAGGATGTCAATATGGACAGACTCGAATGGGCCTTGGGCCAGATTCGAGTTTGGCCCACATCAGACTCGAATCAGGGTCTATAATTAGGGATAGACTCGAATCATTAAGGGACTTTTTGCAGAATTCGTGAGGAATTAAGCAAGAGGCGATCTCGAGTTTATCAGCTAGGTGAGTGCCTTTTCGGAGAGAATTAGTTCGTAGGATCGTTCGTGTGTCGTTCGTTCAGCGTCTAATAGTCTCCGTGTTCCGTTGGTTGAGAGTTATCCGTCTAACCGTCAACGAGGATTCCGCACTCGTTCACGGATCCGCGTCTAGATAGATCTTGCAGTCGTAGACCTTACATCTACATTCACTTAGATGCACTCACTGATTTTACAAGACTCAGATGGACAGCATAAACAAAGACAGCTTGGACACACTCTACTATTTTATTTAAGCAGACTTGCATGCATGGAATAACACACTTCAATCCACGTTCTGATTTCACACTCTTGGATGTCTCACAATCCTTAGAAGCTTGCTTTTTATACTCAAAAGGAGAATCTCAGTGAAGCTTCTTCATTGGACAGATGAGATAGTGGAAAGTCTTTCCAAAAAGACAAGACACCTTTTCTACACATTCTGATAAAGCATATTTGTCTTCACATGGCAGAATCTTTGTCTTTTTCTTTTTGTCACTGTTGCATAAGGCTTTAACCAAAAGAGGAATGTCAACTTTGCATCTTTCTTCTTTTGCTAAGGCCATTTTGATATAAGAAAAGGTCTGTCACCCTTTTCAAATATCCGTTTGTCTTCATGTAAACAGAACAGCGTGGGCAGTCTGTGCAGTTCTGTTTTCCACTTTGTCTTCGACTTGTAAACTGATCTTGTAGCCAAAACTAATACATGAGGACTTGGAAACATATTCCATAAAGTGTTTAACATGTTCACAAAGAACAGGTTCTGTTCACAAAGAGCAGAACACTTGTAAAATGTCCAAGCTGCTCAACAGAATAGAGCAGAGTAGACAGTTTATGTCCAGCCTGTTCAGCAAACAGAACAGCTTGGACAAACTGCCTTTGTTGCAACGAATGCAACATGGTAAACAACTTTGGCTGATATTGCAAATCACTTTTCAGGTTTCAATAAGGCATAACGGGCCTTAAATTATACCTTCAAGTGCATCAAACATGTACGATTAAAAATCTCCCCCTAAGATGTAGAGCAAGTGCATCAAACTCATTTCATATTTTGATTTCATGGGTAATGAAGAATTCTAGCATAATTGCTCATTAGTAGAACCAAATATTATGTCATCCACATATATTTGAACAAGCATAATATCAGACTTCACCTTCTTTATGAACAGTGTGGTATCCACTTTACCTCTGGAATAACCATTGCTCATAAGGAAATCAGTAAGAGTGTCATACCAGGCTTTAGGGGCTTGTTTTAGACCATAGAGGGATTTGTCCAACTTATAGACAAAACCTGGATGATGTTCATTTTCAAAACCACGAGGCTGCTTGACATAAACTTCTTCTTGCAGCTTCCCATTCAAAAATGCACTCTTCACATCCATTTGAAATACCTTCATGCTCTTATGAGCAGCGTAGGCTAGAAACAAATGAATTGCTCTAGCCTGGCCACAGGAGCAAAAGTTTCATCATGGTCAGTGCCTTCCTCCTGTCTGTAGCCTTGAGCAACTAGTCTTGCCTTATCTATAATGACATGACCTTGCTCGTCCATCTTATTCCTGTAAACCCATTTGGTGCCAATTATAGTTTTTCCTTTTGGAGCAGGGACCAGCTTCCATACTTTGTTTCTCTCAAACTGATTGAGTTCCTCTTGCATGGCAGTGATCCAATTGGCATCTTTAAGTGTTTCATCCACTTTCTTTGGCTCCATTAGGGACACGAAGCTAGAGAACAAACAAAAGTTCCCTAAGTTGTCCCATCTTGTTTGCACCCCTTTGTTGATGTTACCAATTATTTGATCATTTGGGTGACACTCGATCCACTTAGGATCATTCTTCATTGAGAATTCTCCTGAGTTGTTTGCATCTTCAACAGGTCCTGTTGAGCAGCTCTCAAGATTTTCAGACACACTGATATCATGAGCCTGTTCACTTGTTGAGCATGCATCTCCATTGTTGAACATATCAGTAGAGGATCCAGGAAAATCAGCATTGATTGGCTCAGGGCATGAAGTTCTAATTAAGTCAGTACACTTATTCACATAAGGTGCATCAACATAATCATCATCAAGCCCATCATGGTTAGCAGGTTCCACTCTGGATGTAGTGGAAGCTTTTGAATCCTTCTCTTAACTGTTGGAATTCATGAGATCATCAAAGCTGAATTCTCCTGAAACTGATTCAGGAACAGCTTTGGTGGAGGCACTCCTGGACTCTTCAAAGGTGACATTGATGGATTCATCTATCATCTTTCTCTTGTTGTTGTATACTCTGTAGGCTTTGGAGATAGCAGAATATCCAACAAACACACCTTCATCAGCTTTGGGTTCAAACTTTGCCAGTTGGTCCCTTTGATTCAGAATGAAGCAGGGACATCCAAACACATGGAAGTTGCTAATGTTTGGCCTCCTCCCTTTGAGCAGCTCATAGGGAGTCTTGTTGAACCTTTTCACCACTAAGGATCTGTTTTGGGTGAAGCAGGCAGTGTTGACAGCTTCAGCCCAGAATGATGAAGGTAAATCAGATGCACACAACATGGTTCTTGCAGCTTCAATGAGGGTTCTGTTTCTCCTTTCAGCAACTCCATTTTGTTGTGGAGTTCTCACTGCTAAAAAGTTCTGTGAGATCCCTCTTTCTTCATACTGTTTCTGAATTCAGTACCATGATCACTTCTAAGCTGCTTCACTTGAGCAGAGTTCAACATTTCCATCTTCTTCATAAATGCAATGATTTCTCTAGCAGCTTCTCCTTTGCTCTTCAGAAAGATCACCCATGTAAACCTGGAGAACTCATCAACCATTACTAGAGTGTATCTTCTTCCTCCTAGACTTGGGACACTAAATGTTCTTAACAAGTCCATGTGGATTAAGAAGAGAGGAGTATCAATAGACTTGGATTTAAATGATGATTTTCTCTGCAAACCTGTTACCAACTCTTTCTTACAGAGTTTGTTGATATTCTTGAAGTTCAGGTGTGACAGCCTTTTGTGCCATAACCAGTTCAGGTCTGCATTGGTTCTTGTGAGAAAGCAAGTTTCAGTTGTGGGATCAGCAGATTTCATGTCCACAACATATACACCTTTCTTTTGTTGAGCACAAAACACAACTTTGCCTTGGGGATCCAATATGTAACCCAGGTGCTCATCAAAGTTAACCTTGTAGCCAGCATCACATAGTTGACTTATGCTAACAAGATTATGTTTTAGCCCAACCACATAGGCTACCCTTTTGAACACTGCAGCACCAGCTTTAAGAGTTCCATATCCTTTAGTGGATCCCTGTACATTGTAACCAAATGTGACTTTTGGCCCTTTTTCAGGCCTGAGATCACTCAGCAGGTCCTTGAAACCTCTCATATGTCCCGAGCAGCCACTGTCCAAGTACCAAACCTGGGATGGTTGTTTGCCCTGCAGAGTGTCATAGGAAAATATTAGTTACTTTTAGGGGAACTCATCATAGTGATGAGTTCTCCTACTTCATCAACATTTGTTGATGGGCTAGTGATATCTACACTAATATTTCCTATTTGAATGGTATCAGTTTGGATACCACTCTCATTGACTAAGTTACTTCCAACACTGCTTGTTTTTAGCAATGATGGAACTAGCAGAGTCAACATGCCTCATGTCCTCAGTTTCAAGACAGTCTTTGGCCATGTGTGTCTTCTTCCCGCATTTATAGCATTTTCTCTTTTTAGCCTTTTTGGAATAAGAACTTTTAGAAACACATTCTGAATTATTTCTGTTGATTTTATCAGCATGTTTAGCAAACTTATTACTATTTTTCGATGAATCAACAGCTTGGGTAGAAGGCACAATAGCAACAGCTTTGCCTGTTTCTCCTTTCCTCTTTTTGGGAGGACATATGTCAAATACAGGAAGCTTGATTGGTTTTTGACCTTCCACAGGTTTGGGAAACTTATTCCCAGATTTCTTAGGTTGAGCAATGGCTTTGCCTTTGCCCTTACTGAGATGTGATTGATGCAGCCTATCAACATAATCACTGCTTCTGGTTTTGAATGACTCATTTTCATTTATAACCAGTTTTCACCGTGATTTGAAAACTTATTTGAAGTTAAAGCAGATTTGCTTTCAACATGAGACTTACCCGTGTTGAATGCAGGCTGCTTACCTTTTGAAAACTTATTTTCAAAATGTTTAGCATCAAAAGGATTAACATATCTCTTACCATCAGCTTTGTAACCAGACCTTGTTTTGTCAACAGGTTTAGTGTCCACGGCTGCAGTTTGAGCATGTTTTCCTTTCCTTTGCTTGTGTGAATCAACAGAGCACTTAGCAGGCTGATTTGATGGAGAACACATTCTATTATCTGCTTTTGGGGATTTTCCACACAAGCTGTCAGTATTTTGAGGCCTGACAAACCTGTTTGTTGAGACTAGCTTACCATTTACTTTCTGGATGAAGGTGCTGGGAAGTTGACCAAGACTGGATAAGTCATCTTTCAGATTATTAATCTCAACAATAGAAGCAGCTTTGTCAAGATCCCCTCCAAGATAGGCTTGGATTTGTGCAGGGATCTGCTGACTGATGCAATGGCTGACTTTTTGTGCAGATTGGCACAAAGAGTCAACTATCTTTTGAAGCTTTGCATGTTTTACATATGTTTCTCTCTTTTATTCTAGTAAAATGGAGTTGATTTGTTTAATTTCATCAAGCTCAGTTTCCAACTTATGGAAACTGTCCAGTTTACTGGATTTTATTTCAAGTTCAGTTTTAAGCTTAGAGATTTCAGATAGTAAAACATTATGCTTCTCAACAGCAGCTTTTAAGACAACAAGCAAATATTCAAACATTTTTACTTTCTCTTCAGAACTGTAAGCCATAAAGTTTTGTACCTTGTACATCATTGTGGGGTTCCAGTTCTCTAAGTCGCTGAAGGCTTCAGCTTCAGCCAAGTCCTGTTTGAAGTTGCTGGTTGATGGGACGTCAGTGTTGGCCATCAGACAGTTGTTGTCTTCTTCATCTGAGGATGAATCAGACTCCTCCCAATCACATGTCTCAGCCATGAGTTCCTTTTGCTTGTTGGAAGCCACTGAGTTTTCCAACTTTTTCAGCTTAGCCATGGCCATAAGGTACTTAACCCTGTAGCCATCGTCCCTGTTAGTCTTGTATGGTTTGGATGACTGTCCAACAGATTTTGACACACAGCTAGCAGCTATATGGCCAGTCTTGCCACATTTGAAGCACTCAGCCTTAGATTTATCAAATGCCTTCTTTTTTACAGCATTTGACTTCCCCTGTAGCATTTTTCTTCCATACCTTTTCTTGTTGAAGCTTTTGACAAGCATTGCAATCATTTGCTCGTCATCAAGTTCAGCAAGATCTGCACTGTGTTCCTCATCAGACATTTCTTCCCTTTCATCATCAGCCTGTTGATAAGGTTGCGTGAACACATCACATACCTTCCTAACAGGTTGTCTCACGCTGGCCACTAAGGCAGCACATCTCATAGACATCTCCAAGGCATTTCTTTTCTGCTGCCTTGACTGCTCATCATTCAGCAAAGATCCATATAAGTTTACAAGATCCATACCTTTGATGGTACCTAAATTTATTAAGATGGTAGAAAAATAGTTCCACTCTTCAGGCAGGATGTCCAAGAACTTGTTCACCAGAGTCAGGCTGTCCTTTGTGATCCCACCAGCTTTGAGATCATTAACAAGAGCAGTAAACCTGGTGTAGGTTTCTGTGAGTGACTCCTTTGGTTTTGCAAAGAAGAGTTCATACTGTCTAACAAGATTCTTAATCCTGTTATCCAGTGTGATTGTGGGACCATCATAGACGGTACACAAAGTATCCCACATCTCCTTTGCAGTCTTCATATTCTCAACGAGTTTGAACACATCATCAGGCAGAGAGATAACCAGGTTATTCCTGGCTTTTGCAGCCAGAGCAACCAGTGTTTTGACTTCAGCAGACCATTGAGCTTTGGCCTTCTCAAAGGTTCTGATTTCAGGGGCAGCTCCTTCAACAGCAGGAGTAATGGTAGTAACAGAAGTTGGCACATAAGGACCTTCAATTCTGGTAGTTGTACATCCAGATTCTCTAAATAGAGCATCATTCTGCACCTCCAACCAGAGAAGTTCTGATGATTGAACTTGGGGGGTTTGGCCATTGACCCATTGTCATAGTAAGAGGAGGAACTTGCAGCACTGTTGTCTATGGGAAAGTAGGGAGAATGAGAGATCTAGAGTTGACACACACTCTAACCGCTCTGATACCAGTTGTAGGTCCCAAAAGGTTTCCAAGTGTATTGTTCTAAGATGTAGAGGGGGGGTGAATACAGCTATTAAAAACTCAACACTCTTTCCTCAATGTTTGTGTATATTATCAACAAGTGTTAATTACAAACAAGCCTGAACTGTGGAAAGGTTCAAGCTGAGATGACAGATACAACAGTTGTTCAACTACTCTAAGACACACTCAGA
This sequence comes from Centrapalus pauciflorus, assembly GCA_020465985.1. Classification (NCBI taxonomy): domain Eukaryota; kingdom Viridiplantae; phylum Streptophyta; class Magnoliopsida; order Asterales; family Asteraceae; genus Centrapalus; species Centrapalus pauciflorus. Next base: position 504,064 of record JAANYP010002482.1, read on the forward strand.
CTAGATACAATGACTACACTCACATAGATGCACTCACTGATTTTTCAAGACTCAGATGGACAGCTTAAACAAAGACAGCTTAGACACACTCTACTGTTTTATTTAGCAGACTTTCATGCATGGAATAACACACTTCAATGCACATTCTGATTTCACACTCTTGGATGTCTCACAATCCTTATAAACTTCCTTTTTATACTCAAAAGGAGAATCTCAGTGAAGCTTCTTCATTGGACAGATGAGATAGTGGAAAATCTTACCAAAAAGACAAGACACGTTTTCTACAAATGCTAATGAAGCATATTTGTCTTCACATGGCAAAATCTTTGTCTTTTTCTTTTTGCCACTCTTGCATAAGGCTTTAACCAAAAGAGGAATGTCAAATTTGCATCTTTCTTCTTTTGCTAAGGGCTTTTTCATATAAGAAAAGGTCTGTCACCCTTTTTTGATATCCGTTTGTCTTCATGTAAACAGAACAATGTTGGCAGTCTGTGCAGTTCTGTTTTCCACTCTGTCTTCGACTTGTAAACTGATCTTGTAGCAAAAAACAATACATGAGGACTTGGAAACATATTCCATAAAGTGTTTAACCGGTTCACAAAGAACAGGTTCTGTTCACAAAGAGCAGAACACTCGTAAACTCTCTAAGCTGCTTAACAGAATATAGCAGCGTAGACAGTTTATGTCCATCCTGTTCAGCAGACAGAACAGCTTGGACAAACTGCCTTTGTTGCAACGAATGCAACATCCTAAACAGCTTTGCCTGATATTGCAACTCACTTTTCAGGTCTCAATAAGGCATTAACAGGCCTTAAATTATACCTTCAAGTGCATCAAACAGGTTTGATTAAAAATCTCCCCCTTAGATGTAGAGCAGGTTTGACTGAGGCCTTTTTGTGCCTAACAGAAAGGAAATTACCGGATTAAAACAAAAACCGAGTGAACAATTCTATGAAGCGTTCGATCGTATGAACGAATTACTGAGAGCTTGTCCACGCCCCGAGGTACCCACATGGATGCTTATCAAAACATTCCTTGATGGTGTGAGTCAAGAGAGTCGTAATATGATTATAGCTGCCACAGGAGGCACTTTCTTAGGTAAAGAAGACGATGAAGCTTGGGAGTTTCTTAATCAACTCGGCAAAGGTCGTAAGGTCCAAGCTGGTTGTTAAAATAGTATAGGAGTTCAAGTTATCGGCATAGATAATGCCTTAAAACGTGCGGTTAAAACTGAAATTTCAGAATTTGGAAAGAAAAATGGACCAATTAATGAAGGGTTTTTCAAACCCTAGTGTATCAATTAATTGTGTTGCATGCGGAGATCCATCGCATCATTTAGAAGCATGCCCTCAAGTGCAATCCACTGAGGAATTTGCTAATGAAGTTTACAGATTTAGAGCTCATCGAGAGAGGGATAATCCATTTTCGGAAACATACAATCCGGGAAGGAGAAACCATCCCAACTTTCGATGGAAAAACGATGAACCTACCGGTCATCAATCCAAACCGAGATATGAACCACCCAAGAGAGAATATCAATATGGTTCAACTTCAGCAGCTAAGGATGAGCGATATTATAAGTCAAATCATCGTGATCAACCATAATTTCAAGTAGAATCAAATATGAATTCTGCACAATTCGCACAATTTGCTGAATTTATGAAACAACAAGCAGTTTTCAGTACTAATACCATGGAGATGTTAACTCGCTAGATGGGTCAGATAGTTGTGTCGCTTACTAGGCGTGAGGAGGGGAAGCTTCCTAGCACTACTATTCCCAAATCTTCACACACCCATCATCATAAAAAAGATAAAAATCATGAAATTAATGAAGTTAATGAAGTAGCTAAGATAACCACATTAAGGAGTGGAAGAGAAGTAGACAATAAAATAGTGATGCCTAAAGAGAAAGAGGCAGAAGAAGATACCGACACTAAAGTCGTGTATGAGGAGAAAGAGGATCCAAAGAAGAAAGAGGTTCCTAAGAAGGTTTCTTTTAAAAAGCCAATTAAAGCAGATATTCCAACACCCAAAGTTGGGGAGGCGGATAAGAGTCAGGATACTTCAATTCCTACTCCTTATCCAGCTGCTCTAGAAAATCCAAAATCTTCTCCATATGGCACAAGAGGCACACAACCAGAGGATCTTTGGGATTTATTTAATTAAGTTAAGATCAATATTCCTCTGATAAAGGCCATTAAACAGGTTTCATCTTATGCCAAATTTTTAAAAGATCTCTGTACTCAGAAAATAAAGTATAAGGTCTCGCTCCCAAAGCAGATCAATCTAACTGAACAGTTGAGTGCAGTAGTTTCTAGTTTTCTACCTCGTAAGCTGAAAGATCCTGGATCACCATTAATTCCAGTGACAATAGACAATGTGCAGATTAAGAAGGCATTGCTTGATCTTGGAGCTAGTGTTAATATTTTACCAGGAAACTTGTTCGATAAACATGATTTAGGTCAGTTACAAACAACTGATATTATCTTACAACTGGCAGATCGATCAACCAAGTGCCCAAGATGTATTTTATCAGATGTCATAGTAAAGGTTAAGGATTTTTACTATCCAGTTGACTTCCTAGTGTTGGACACCGAAAGTTCAATGGGAGATAATCAACCGGCTATTATCCTAGGCAGACCTTTCTTAGCCACAATTAATGCACAAATTAATTGTAGGATAGGAGCTGTGGATATTGCCTTTGGTAATAGGAAATTAAGACAGAATGTATTTAATGCTTCAACTGTCTCTGCTATTGATTCAAAATGTTATCTTATAGACATGGTGGATGAACTTGCGCAGTAGCATAGTTCATTAATCAACAGCAAAGATGCTGCTGAATTATTCTTTGCTGAGAATGAATTAGCCAAGTTAAATCATACTGAGTGTGATGAGTTATAAGTAGTCATGGAATCGACAATGGAGTCAAAACAACCACCGTGGACCCATAGGACTGAAAAGTTACCGACTGATTTACCGAAGTCAGCCAAACCTTCAATAGAACAACCACCTGTTCTAGAATTGAAGGAGCTGCCATCGCATTTGAAATATGCTTTTTGTGACACCCTTGCCACAATAACCACCATTTACATATCACCCAAAATTAATCATCAACACACGATTACATAATGATCTGATAACTTAGTTAAAGTGCGGAAGCATAAATTACAAAATAAAATAATACAAATTTGTGTCCAACACCCTACGGTGCTACATAGGTTACATGTCTAAGTCTACAAACTCAAAAGTATTACATCATTCCCAAATTTATTACAACATTAATTCCATAAACCAAATACCAAGTTAAACAGTAGAAATCTTCAAATACTTCAATAAACGTCCTAGCTAGACGGTCCCGCAGCGGATTTCCCTTTTCCTGTAAAAAGTCAACAACTGAAGGGGTAAGCGAATTGCTTAGTGAATACCATATGATTTTACACATTCTACAAATCATTATGATGCCACCCAGAGTAACCGCGGTAACACATACTGTATACTCCACACGTACCCAAGGTACGCAAACCCGAGCCGCAGCTCCTTCGAGCTGACACTCGGCATAAGAAAAACCAACCATCTGAGGCAGACATTACATCGGGGATGACTTACTGTCTATCCTAACCACAGAGGTGTCAAACTCTTGGTCATATAGCACAGTAACATCAGAGTACAGATGCGACCACGCAGGTCCATCAAAAGGATGCACAACAAATGAACGGACATGCAACAAGTATGAATGTGCATCAACATATACGCATGTTAGTAGAGTGCCAAACGAATATGAAACAACATGCCTCAGCAGGCAATGCAAACATAATGCAGATGCAGCAATGTTAAAATCAAAGGTACTCACAGTGGGTGCGTTATTAATCTTTAAGCAATATCATTTCTCCTCGGGATTTCAACCGGATCACCAAGTACCCCACTGTGGTTTAAACAACACCACAAGGGACCTGTTAAGTCAGTTGTAACAACACATTGTGTCAATAATTGTTTAATTTCATAAAACTTAATTTTATAAGTTTTGTAATATTTGATCCTAAATTCAGATCCATGTCCGAATTCGGACCCCACCCGAATTCGGACCCCCAATTCGGATCCCACATAAATCTCAATTCGGTCCTATGCAAGTTCAAATTTCGGACCCAAGCTAAGTTCGGACCCCCATCCGAATTCCAACACTTAGAAATATTTTGATATATTAATTATCCTGAAATCCGGGCCTCATCCGAATTCGGACCAGATCCGAGTTCATCTCGGATCCAAATTCGGATCCCACTGTGTTCATACTTGTGCAGCTTTTAAACATTATTTTCCAGATTTAATCCAAGTCATTTTTGGTACTTTTTCAATACATGAGATAATTTATACCAACTTAAATACACTTAATTTCAAGCATTTTAACACTAACATTAACATGGTTTCATACCAAATTCAATCCTTTTTGACCCTTTTCATCATCCATCGAACACACACACTAAAACACACACAAAATCCTCAAATCCATACTTTTAGTTCAAATCAGGAGCTGAAATTTAATATATAGCATCATAAACACTAGATTTAAACTAATCCACCACTAGATCGTACATGCATTAACATTTCAACACCACAATTAGTGATTCGGTTTTAACCAGAAACAGAACCAAAATGCTTAAATTCGATGGGTTTGAATAATGTTTACCTTAATTCGTTGATTGCAGATGTTTTAGTTCCTTGAATGCAATCAGAATCCAAAATTCCAGCTTCAAATTCCAAGTTTTTATGATCTTGAATGTTTAAGAGAGAAAGAGCCGAGAGAGAGTAGAGGTTTTAGTGAGAGAGTGAAATATTCAAAATGAAAGACTTTTTAGTCTTTTAACTCCTTATTTCACCACTTTCATCTTTTGTCATATTCATCCCCTCAACTTATCCGGTTCCATTAATTACTGATTTATAAAATAAAAGAGTTCTATCTTTTATTTATTATCCTTAATAATTTAATAATTATTTTCACTTAATAATTAAAAATTCTAAATTTCCATAATATGCAACCAATTTTATAATCAGTCCAAATTTCGCACCAACTTTCATAATTCAACTTAAATTACAAATTTAAACTTAATAACTTCAAATACAATAATTTAAATCCGAGGATGTTACACCTTTCTAGGTCAGAATTACACGTTGCCTGTCATTATTTCATCAGATCTGACTGAAGAGCAAGAGAAAGCTCTACTGCAAGTCTTAGACAAATATAAAGAAGCAGTAGGGTGGACGATAGCTGACTTAAAAGGAGTGAGTCCCACTTTGTGTATGCACCGAATCATCACTGATCCAGAAGCTAAACCAGCTCGAGATGCACAAAGGAGGTTGAATCCTAATTTAATAGAGGTAGTTAAGAAGGGAGTATTAAAATGGTTGGACGCTGGAATTATATACCCTATATCTGATAGTAAGTGGGTAAGTCCAACCCAAATTGTGCCCAAGAAATCAGGAATTACAGTTATTAATACTGAAGAATGAGAGAAGATAACTACTCGCCCTGTAACTGGGTGGAGAGTTTTTATTGACTACAGAAAACTCAATGCTGCTACTTCAAAAGATCATTTTCCGCTACCATTTATAGATCAAATAGTGGAAAAATTAGCAGGACAAAAGCTTTACTGTTTCCTGGACGGATATTGTGGTTACAATCAAATCCCAATTCATCCAAAGGATAATGGCACCTTTGCCTACCGAAGGATGCCGTTTGGACTATGTAATGCACCTGCCACATTTTTGCGATGTATGATGGCTATCTTTTCAGATATGGTGGGTGGTTCTCTTGAAATATTTATGGATGATTTCTCCATATTTGATAAAACATTTGATGATTATCTGGGACATTTAGAAAAAGTCCTAAAGAGATGCACTGAAACCGACTTAGTATTATGTTAGGAGAAAAAGCCAGTGGTCATCTACTATGCAAGTAAAACATTTAATGAAGCTTAGATCAATTACACCACTACGGAAAAAGAGCTATTAGCTGTAGTGTTTGCCCTAGATAAATTCAGATTCTATATTTTGGGGGCAAAAGTAATTATGTTCTCTGACCACAGTGCATTAAGACATTTGTTGGCGAAGAAGGATGCCAAGCCTAGATTGATTCGGTGGATCCTTCTTTTGCAAGAGTTTGATTTAGAAATTAAAGATAAGAAAGGCACAAAAAATGTGGTTGCCGATCATTTATCAATGCTTCAATTAATCCCAACAAACTCAACTGATCAAATCAGGGACTCCTTCCCTAATGAACAATTATTATCTGTATCCAAAATTCCCTGGTTTGCGAATTTAGTCAAGTAATTCTTAACATGAAGATTGCCAGAGCACTGGAACTCACAACAGAGAAAATATTTCTATGCTCAAGCAAGGCAATACATTTGGGATGAGACTGATCTATTTAAAATAGGAGCAGATCAAATTATAAGAAGATGTGTCCCGAACTCGGAACACGAAGATACTCTTAAACACTGCAATGCATATGCATGTGGTGGCCATTTCAGCGCAAAGAAAACTGGCCACCGGATATTGAAGTGTGGGTTTTTCTGGCCCATTATATTTAAGGATGCCTACAAGTTGTTAAGGGATGCACAAGATGCCAGCAAACTGGTGGCATCGCGAAAAGAAATGAAATGCCTATGACCCCGATATTAATTGTCGAAATATTTGATGTATGGGGTATTGATTTTTTGGGACCATTCCCTAAATCATTTGGATATGAGTACATCTTAGTGGCAGTAGATTATGTTTCCAAATGGGTGGAAACAGAAGCTACACGCACTAATGATAACCGGGTTGTGTGTAAATTTGTTAAAAGAAATATTTTAGCACGACACGGTATTCCAAGGGCTATTATCAGTGACGGAGGATCACATTTTACTAATCAGCATTTTTCTAAACTCGTTAAACAGTATGGAGTTAATCATAGAATAACAACGCCTTATCATCCGCAAACAAGCGGACACGTCGAGATCTCTAATAGAGAGATCAAGAGAATCCTTGAAAAAACTGTCAGACCTCATCGTAAAGATTGGTCACAAAAATTAGAGGATGCTCTATGGGCGTACAGAACCGCATTTAAAACACCAATCGGTATGTCCCCATACAGACTTGTGTATGGTAAGCTTTGCCATCTCCCAGTGGAATTAGAACACCAAGCTCTCTGGGCAATCAAAAACAGTAGTTTTACTTTACATGATGCCGGTGTTGATATGAAATTCCAATTAAATGAACTGGAAGAAGTTCGTAGAGAAGCCTACGAAAGCGCTAGAATTCATAAAGAGAAAACTAAGGTTTTCCACGACAGCATGATTAAAAATAAAATATTTACCAAAGGAAATAAAGTTTGGTTATTTATTGTAACGAATACCTACCCACACGGTGTAGTAGAAATACAGGACCTGAAAGGTGGTGTGCCATTTAAAGTAAATGGACATAGACTTAGATTATATGTTCAATGGGCCACCAATGATATGTTAGTATCTGAGATCATCAGACTACAATATCCTAAGGTTAATTAATTAGTTTAAGAGCAGTACGTCTGGCTGAAGACGTAAAACTTAGCGCTACTGGGAGGCAACCCAGAGTAGTTTGATCATTTGAATTTAATTGTTTTTAAGTGTGTTTATTTGCTTATTTGTGTTACTTGTGTGTACCCAATTAATTTGGGGAAGATTCATCCTCCTGAACTTGGTTGTGTTTAGAAATTAGAATTTAAATTAAATAATAAATTCCCGCATCAGAAAATAAAAATTTTTAAACATGTAACAGAATTATTTTAACCCGAAAATACAAGCGTAAGTTGTGGAGAATACCCGTAAAAATTAAAAAAGTAAAGAATTAGGGTTCCAAGACCAGTGCACGGCCCACATCGCAAATCCAGAGGCCCGGGCGCAGGGGGGCACAGGCTTGCGCTTGCCCTGCGGCCTGACGCGCTCAATATCTTATAAAAATGGCAGTGATCATTTCCATAAGTCCAAAACCCTAATTCCAGTTCCAGAAGACGGCGAATTCGATTTTCTAAGCCTAAAAACATCAAAAATTCGTCTTTTTCTACGTCAATTATTTGATCCGACGCTTGTTTATCGCTAAGGTTATCAAGGTATACTCATTAGAATCCCTTAAACTTCATTCTACATAAGTTTCATTACGTTTTGTCACGCATGCATGAATTGAGTTATTGGGAATTATATGGTTTTTATAGAAAAATGGTTATTAATAATTTTTAAATGTTCATTTAATTAATATAAAACTATTTTTTGCAAAACTTTTGTAAAAATCATGCATTTTTCCATATTTATTATCAGTTATAAACTTTTTGTCGTAAAAGTTGATATTTTTATTGAAATTTCAAGTTCATGCATTTGATAGGGTTAGATTCGGCTGACATTGTTGGTGACACTTAGGATTAGTAAATTATTATTGAAAAGGGTGTTAAAATTATCATGCATTATTTATATTTAAAATACCACATTTTTAATCCTTGTTTTTGCATTATTTTTAGATGTCAACCCAATATCTTTCAAACGGTAACTAACAATGGTAAACCCCCTAGGTTTCTCATAGAGCAGAGCATAAAAGAGAGTGATTTTGATAATTTTGAAATTTTAGAGTGTTTTGAGAGGCTAGGATGGGCTAAGGCCATACAATGGGAACTTCCATATATCCACACTAGTTTAGTCCAACAGTGGTTCGCCACAATGCGTAGGATTGAGAGGTCTGAAGAACAAAATTTCGAGTTAGCGGGAAGGGTAGGAAACAGAGAGGTGTTATCACTAGAGAAAAGTTATATGAACAATTTTTAATTGACACCGAAACACCTCGTCCCATGGAATTTCAGACACTGTCTAATACCCAGGAGGATAGATTGTGTACAGTTAATAAATGGACTAGTCAATGGGATCAAATGATAGCAACCGTTTTTTGTATTTCACTTAGAACTGCCCGGACCTATACCACCTTCAAAATAGGTGATTTATGCACTTTAGCCAAAGTTATGTGGAAGTTTGTTATCTTTAACATAGTTTCGCGTCATCAAGACACCACATATGTGAAACCACAAGAGATTCTAGTAGTGCACGCATCAATGACTGGACACCCAACAATATCCTTAGGGTATATCATCATGCAAAATCAGTGGGAATGCCATGTCTTAGGCCAAGGGATAAGTTACCCCCATTGTAGGATGTTAATCGAATTATTCGTGATAGAAAATACTGTGTCTGAGGATTTTCCTATACAGATCCTTAGACCAAATACCGTATGGTTTACAAGATTTATGATGGTAGGGCTAGTTTTTGAACGTACCAAGACGGGTTTCCAAATTTGTTGTCCAAAGTCTACTAAAGTAACCCAATTCCCTTACAAAGCCCCAGAACCTGTTCTTGAAAGACAGAATAATAACGGAAAAGCCCGATTGGATGTTGATGAAGTGCACAAGTTGAAGGAAACAGTTGGAGGTTTAGTAAACGCAAACAACATTTTGATTAAGGAGATCCAACTGCTTCGGGAAAATCAAAAGAAGAATGAACAATTTTTAACACACACTCGGACTGGCTCACCAACCTTCAGATCACTGTCAGAGAATTGGAAGAAATCGTCACATCTCAGACCATATGATGCATTTTATAATTATTTGAATATTTATTTTAATTACATATGCTAAAAACATTAAGTAAGGTTTGTATTGTATTTTCTGATGTGGTAGTTTGATGTGTTTGGTTTGTTTATTTATGTTATTTGGATGGTAATAGTACTTTATTTTTATTTTTATTTTTAAGTGTGATGTTTATTTAAGTTGAATTATAAAAATTAAAGTTTGTTTGTTTTATTATTTGTTTGTTTAATTTTAATTATTAGGAATAAGGAATATGTACCGATCTATCATTCTATGTTCTTAACCGATAAATTAATCCTGATGTGACGAGGACATCACAAAAGACTAAGTTGGGGAGGGTAGGTTATAATGATACAATTAATTAATTAATTTAGCCCTCACAAAAATTTTTAGACTACATTCCATATCAAAATATAGAAAGATTTACAGCCCCGCGTACCAAAACAGTAAAAAATTGAATGTTTAGCAGAGTTGGGCGCAGGGGGGGCGCAGGCATGCGCTGGCCCTGCGTCCCATCGATTTAAAATTCAATTTTGAGCCCCAATTCACCATTCTCACAACCCTAGAACAAGAAACCACGGTTGGGTGTGCGGCTCTCTCCCAAAAACATCATTTTTGTGCCCAAAATTTGCAAATTTAAGTTTCAAAACACCTACATTTTAACAAATATCAAAGATCTATGCTAGAAATCACCTCATTGTGGGTAGTTTCATCCATTTTTGAAGATTTTTTGGTAGAGAAAGTGTGGAAGAAAAAAGCTAGATTTGTATAAAGTAAAGCTTCCAATCACCAAGGTTATTGTTTTTATTGAGTTATTGCAACTTATTTCATATTTTTTTGAGCAAGAATGAAAGCTTGAGCTTCATGGTCATCCATGGAGTTTTCATGGTGATTTTGACTTTTTTGAGTCAAAGTATGTAAAATTGCATGATTTTGATGATAACCTTTATGTATGTTTCATGAGATATGTGTTTATGTGTTAAGTTTGTTAATTTGCCATGATTAATTTCTAGAAATTAATTTGGATTTATAAAGTTGGCTTCCTAAATGTGCATATATTGTTAAAATTATGAAACTTATGTGGCTAGGTTAAAAATAAATTTTATATGCTAAATGTTTTATTTATATATGATAAATGTTTAGTGTCTAATATAATTGCAAATTATAGACTATATAGGATGCAAAATGTGAACGTAAAAGTATATATATAGTGCATCTTTTTAAGTGAGCGTAATTGTGAAAATTACAATTATAGTTTACATTATTTGATTTATTTCATGCATATTATGGTGTAAGGTCTACCAATGCAAGATCTATCTAGACGCGGATCCGTTAACGAGTGCGGAATCCTCGTTGACGGTTAGACGGACAACTCTCAACCAACGGAAACACGGAGACTATTAGACGCTGAACGAACGACACACGAACGATCCTACGTACTAATTCTCTCCGAAACAGGACTCACCTAGCTGATAAACTCGAGATCGCTTAATGCTCAATTCCTCACGAATTCTGCAAAAAGTCTACTAATCATTCGAGTCTATCCCTAATTATAGACCCTGATTCGAGTCTGTTGTGGGCCAACCTCGAATCTGGCCTAAGGCCCATTCGAATCTGTCCATCTGACAGATTCGAATCTAACCTATTTTCGAATCTATGGTCTCATTCGAATCTATCTCAGATTCGAATGTATCCCCTTAAGTGATTCGAATCTAGCCTTTTACATAAACAACTAAGTGTTTGAAACTTATGATATTACCTTATGACTGATTTTATCTTTGAGCTTTATGTTTGAATTTCTTGTAATACGTCACATCAAGTTCAAACATACAAACACTGATAAAAATCAATCATACATAATATATATACCAAACATATGCTAAATCACAATGTAAGACAACTTAGACTGCTATCGTCACACGGGATGTACCAACAGACTCCCCCTTGACGATAGCTTCTAATAATTCACACATTTGATTTAAGAACATGGTTTATTATTGATTCAAAACACTACCAGCATACAGACCTTTTTCAACGCATACCTTGACCACATTTTCATACTTACTTGCTTCAGCATCCATATGTGCGTCACTGGAAATCTTACAGTTATACAGAGTCTGCAGGTCTTCTTTAGATAGGTTTACCAGGTGAAGCGGGTCATAGACTCTAAGAATAACTTTTTCTTCTAAGTCTTCCATAACTGCTTCCCCAGTTTCCGTGTCAGCATACCACCACTTTAGATTTTGCAAAACATTCTGTGGCATTTTCTTCAGAGGTACCTTCCTCAGGCATTTAACTGGTTTGTACTGAATCCTCATCCAAGGTCGGCTTGTAAGAGGATCTATACGTGACTTATCCTCGACTCTTCTTCCGACCCTTGGACTCAACCGTTCAAACTTCCTCGATCTCCCCTCCTTTCTTATTATTCTTTCAATCACATTTGCATAAGGATCATCACCAATATTTATCAGATCTTTCCATGCAAGCGCGGTGATTTCAATCTTTGGAAGGGTGTTGAATGCTTTCAAAGTTCGCCTTAAGTACTGAAGCCCGTCTTTTCTTTTAATTATAAAAAGTTGAAGATCTCTGTCAAAGAACCAACTTAATATTCGCTCAGATAGCTTCCCTGTACCAGGCACTTTCATTGATCTCCTTATTGCCAACTCCTTCTCTTCGGCTCTGAACCATAGCTTCCTTTTTTCTTCGTTACTTAGCTCTCTTGCTGGTTCTTCAATCGATGACTTAGGATTCAAGGCAGCATTCACTATGTCAATATCAACCATTCTATCTCCATCTATCATATAAGTGTCAGTGATAGGATTCTGCTGTACAACTATTTCGTCAGCTTCATCATCCTCATCAGCTATTACTTCATCTTCCGGTTGCCAATCAACTATCTCTTCCGGAATAAACTCTCCTTCTTCAAATTCTTCTAATTCTTCAATATCATCTTCAAAATCAAAATCCATTAGCTCTTCTTCAATATCTTTCAGCGCATCTATCATGTCGCTATCTAAAGTCTTTGAAGAACCTGCTTCTCCTCCTGCTCCTCCCTCTCCTCCTTCTGTACTAGGCTCCCCCTGAACTTGTGTAACTTGAGCTGCAGAAAAATCTACAGACTCAATCTCTTTGTTCGCACCGGGATCATCGCCTTCATTATCATCATCTTCTCGCTGTACTTCCTGATCTTTACAACTTGTCTCCCCCTGAGTTTGTAGATTTTTCATAAGTTGCTCTAGGAGGGACCGCATTGCTCGGATTTCAGACGATTGATCAGCGACAAATGATTTAATCTCCGTGTTTTCGTCTCTAACACTTTCAACAATCGTTCTCAGTTCTGCATTCTCCTTATCAAGATTAGAGTTATGCTCTTGGAGTTCACCGACTGCTTTTGTGAGAGTTATTATTTGAATGTTCTGAAAGTCGACACGGCTCTTGAGTTGCATGATTTGTTGATTTTCGGTATAGGCTTCTGATGTAGAAGGGATGGACTGAATGGGAGCTGGATTGAATGGATGGGGAATGTAGGGTTCATGTTGCTGAGGTGGCGGTGATGGTGGAGCTGTATCTTGAGGTTGGGTCTGGGTTTGAGGCGGAGGTTGTGCATCGGACTGTGATGAAGTCCCCTGCATAAACCTGTGACGTTTGGCCTGTTGCCTTGTCACCAACTGAGGAGTCTCATCTTCTTCAAAATCTGATTCCTCCAATTCCCTGGCCTCTCGCCTCCTCGAACCACCTTCATTGATAATCAGTCGCGAACCATAATTTCCAATTTGAACATGAGGTTCTGTAGACACTGATTCTGGAGCTTCAACTTCGATCTCCTCCATTTCTTCTGATTCTGTAGCAGATGATGACTCATCATTGCCAGTCTGCTCTGGCACATATTCGTCAACATCTCTGAAGACATCGTCTTCTCCCTCTGGAGGCTCAAGTAATTCACCCACTAACGCTGCAGCTATATCTTCATTTGCATGTGGACCTGCCTCCCACTTGTAAGGTCTACCAATGCAAGATCTAACTAGACGCGGATCCGTTAACGAGTGCGGAATCCTCGTTGACGGTTAGACGGACAACTCTCAACCAACGGAAACACGGAGACTATTAGACGCTGAACGAACGACACACGAACGATCCTACGTACTAATTCTCTCCGAAACAGGACTCACCTAGCTGATAAACTCGAGATCGCTTAATGCTCAATTCCTCACGAATTCTGCAAAAAGTCTACTAATCATTCGAGTCTATCCCTAATTATAGACCCTGATTCGAGTCTGTTGTGGGCCAACCTCGAATCTGGCCTAAGGCCCATTCGAATCTGTCCATCTGACAGATTCGAATCTAACCTATTTTCGAATCTATGGTCTCATTCGAATCTATCTCAGATTCGAATGTATCCCCTTAAGTGATTCGAATCTAGCCTTTTACATAAACAACTAAGTGTTTGAAACTTATGATATTACCTTATGACTGATTTTATCTTCGAGCTTTATGTTTGAACTTCTTGTAATACGTTACATCAAGTTCAAACATACAAACACTGATAAAAATCAATCATACATAATATATATACCAAACATATGCTAAATCACAATGTAAGACAACTTAGACTGCTATCGTCACACGGGATGTACCAACATATGGTTGGTTGGCACAATATGTAGATGGCAAGGAGAACGAGACAACGAACCCAAAATGTTCATATCCCAATAGATTGGTCTCCTAACCTCCTTTTATCCCAACACCCCAAACACATTAGAACACATTTGTTTTTATATAGGAAATATTCTAATAAAGCGTTGACTGAAAAGAGGGTTAAGAATAGTGATTTTGAGGATTACAAGATTCCATATCTCTTTGACTATTTTGGGTGGGAAGGTGTGTTTGAGTTGGGTGGTAATGATATTTACCAATCTGATGTAGTCGAGTGGATGTCTACCCTACCAAGGGAAACGGGTCGTTCAGTGAGCGACTTTAGATTGATAGGCACCGTCCATGGTAGGGACGTGGGGATGGATGCACAAAACCTTCGACAATTATTTAATTTAGATACTGGGGTAGGCTACAAAGGGTCTGACCAGCAGGGGTACGAGTATATGAATGAGGTCCAATTGGCCTTTACTGATATGACTTGGTCAGGGGAGTGGATGGAGCAGGTTAATAGAGTCTTTATCCCATCCATTTTGGAGTCCGAGTTCTCCACTTCCTATAGCCGAAAGGCTTTATCTCCGAGGTGCAAGGTGCTTCACAACATTCTTCTGAATAACATCTTACCACGTCATAGTGACCTGACCAAAGTCAGTCATAGGGATATCACTATCCTTCACACCCTTCTTAAGGGTAAGCCCGGATTGTCCTTTGCATGGACAGTTATGAATGATTTATGGGCTATGTACCACACGACAATTTTGATTTTGACCGCATGATGAGGCGGATTGAGGATATAGCCGTAGGTCAGGGTGAGTTTCGAGAGGATGTGACCCAGAGGCTAGATGAGATGAATGAGCGTATGACCCATATTTATGATAGGGTCGATCACTTAGCGGGTCGCGTAGATCAGTTACAGGATGGGCAGAGAGCCCTGGCATACCAAAATGCCCACTACCAGCACCATGACTGGGCATACAGGGAGGGAGTTCGACACCACGAGGACTCCATGGCCGGTATGCCATATCAGTCTTATGATGATTACACAATGCCCGACTACCAGGCCTATAACCATGCTGTCGATACTTATCAGCGCTATCCGGCGCATGGTAGGCAGGACTTCCCAGACTCGATGCCTCCTCATTTGGTTCCGCCGACTGCACAGTTCACCCATGGCCAGAAACCATATACCGACTTCTTCAACGGTGTCTTCGGTCCTCCTCTGCCGCCTCCTCAATTTGAGTGATCGGGTACTACCTCTCATTATTCTTTACTTTTCTGTCTTTTATTTTATCTTATTTTAGTTTGTTATGCATTTAATTTCTTTATCGTAATTTCATTTTTAATTCTTAGCCGAGTCCTATTTAAAGTTTTTAATGTTTATATAGTCTGTCATTTATTCCCCATTTGAGTCTTGTTTGCCGCTCAGGCCGTGGAATATGATGATACTCAGAAAATACATGTGCGAGGGAATTGGCTAGTGTTGACAGGATATTTTATAATTAAGAAAAAGAGTCATAGTAATAATTAAAATTTTTGGCCATGTAAAATGAATTCAAGTACGTTAAAATTTATTTGGGCTAAAATATAAGTAATGTGTCTAAATATTTTTGAAAACCATGCAATAAGGGGGAGAACTTAATCATGTTTTAGGCTCAAAAGTAATTTAACTGTAAATTATAAGAGAAGTATATTTTAACTGAAAACGTCTTCAATTTACATGTTATTAATTTTAATGCATTAGTACGAAGGCTAGCTTGACATAAAATTCCTAGACTCACTGCCAATTCTTGCTCGTTACTTAGTTCTGATTCCAAAAGTTTGTTCGGGGACGACCAAGAGTTAAGTTGGGGAGATTTGATAAGTCTAAAATTTATTTGGTTTCTGAGTCATATTACGATCATTTTAAGCACCGATACTTCGTAAAATCGATATTATTACCCCAAGTTTGTATTTCAGGACCAAGATGATAAAAAGAATCAATCCGAGAGAATTCAGAGCAAATTGGACTGAGGGGGGCGCAGGCCTGGGCTACCCTGCGCTCCACACAGCGCCCAAACGGTCCAGATACATTCCAGCACACGCCATCTAAACCCTAGCCGCATCTGGGCGCAGGGGGGGGGGAGTGTGGGGGGTACAGGCCTGCACCTGGCCTGCGATGGTGCGGTGCCAATACGCGTTTTTCAACCCTGGAAACCCTAATTTCGATTCCCTATAAATAGGAGAGGAGGGCAGCTTTGGAGAGGAGTCCCGACGTGTGTGCAAGTGTGCCGAAGCTCTGCCAGAGTGGATCTACGATACGAGAACGAACACGGTGGTTCGCAACCTATCCAATGGCTCAGATCCGTGATTGTGACGAGCATACGATGAACGGCTAATTCCATTAGCCGTTTGCGGAGGATCTACAGCTAAGTTTACTTTGCTTTAATTTCTTAAGTTTTGATGTATTCGTACTGAGCTAGATCTATTATGTTTATGCAAATGATAAACATTTGACTATGATTATGATTATGTGTTGCGATTGGTAAAAGCAAGATAGCTAATAGTAGAGTTATTATTCGTGCCGAGTCCATTAGTTTAGGTATTAAGACGAGTATTAATGTTGCATACGCTATGCCGAGAGTTATTGGTTAAAACACATTTGATTAATTTAGTCGCACAATTGATTATGTCTATGTGATCATTTTATGAAATTATAGTGAGTAATACTTATGTCGTGATGATTCCGTGATGGTTAATTCTACATTTTGTTCAAAACTTTGTCTTGCCAATTTGTCCTCGCTTTTGAGAAGAGCTTCTTGCTAACCAAGAGCTTTCTTTCAAGCTGACCTTAAGTCTGTTTTTAAAACATTATTCTGTGTTGAAGAATTTTTGTAGGAACATAAGGATGACGGATTGGTTTGACAGGGTCGACATTCATTTCAGCTGATGAATATCTTGACAAGAAGTCCTCCTCTAGAGTAGGTACTCTATAAGGATAAGTCTCATTTAGTTCATCATATTTAATATCAGTTTCCTTTTCTTTATTTTCACCTCTTTTGTCATCCTCTTGGGTTAAGACTTCTTCTGATGATTGGAAAAAGACAGACATAAACCCACCACCCATGTAACTTTGATCATAAAAATATAGGTAAGACTGATTGGACCTTTTTCAAATACATAGGATTTTTAAAACCAATTCCTTGTTTAAAATGATAATACCTAGTCTCTTTGGGTTGATTTAGATGAATAGTTTGTTCAGTTTGACTATGTTTTAGAAATTACACATCTAGGGTTGTTATCCGTGAGTACAACTTATTCTCTCTTCTTCAATTGCTTTGTATTTACTTAGATTGTCTAAGTTTTCCATACTTACAGACTCTAAGCGTTTTGAAAGAACAGACAGTTTACACTTCAAGGAACTCTTCCTCATTGATTGTATCAATACAACTCTTAAGGTAAATGTTCCTATCCTCAGACTCTACCTTTCAACTAAAAATTTATTTACCAACTGATGCTCGTTTAGCCAATTCTTTTCATATTTGTCACATGTTTCTTTTAAGGATTGGGACAGTTTTTCAGCGTTGACACACTTTTCTTTTTCAGCATTATACATAGCTTTTAGCTCTAGTATTCATGTGTACAAGTTACATTCATTTTGTACAGACATATCATTTACAGACTTATGGACGTAATAGGAATGTACCTCATTTGTCTCTGAATTTGACGTAGACCACTCGGAATCCCGGACTTGGCCATCATACAGACTGTGGGATCTTTCATGATCTCCCCCTCTACAATCGTGTCTGATTCGGAATCTGAAGTAGTTGCATACTCAGCCAGTCCAACTCTGTCGACCATATAACAGTTTAACCCCTATCATCTTCTTCATCAGACTCATCATCAACCCAATAGTCTTCTTGAGCTACCAGGGCCATTGCATCATTCCTTCTATCGTCACGCCCTTCATAACGGTGATCATCTCGATAATTCCTTCGATCATCATGTCTCTCTCTCCTATCGTCTTGTCTATCTCTCCTATCATCCTTTTCATCTCTTCTCCAACCATCTCTGTGCTTTTCGTCCCTTTCATCCCGTCTATCATCTCTTCTTTCATCAGAATACTTTCTTGGACCAGTGTCATATCGGGTTGGTTGTTGGTCTTATTCTGGTATAACCATTTTGCTGAAGACGATTAGATAGGAAAGCCATTTGTTCATGAATATCAGCCTCTTCAGCATCTAGAGCCTCAGGCATTTGGGGTATGGCAAATGGATATTGAGATGAAGAATCAGTTTGGTGGTAGTAGGGTAGGGGTGTGGGATTTGGCCGTGGTTCAGTGGGGTATATCTTATTTGAGAGTAAAGCTAAGGAATCTGTGGGTTTGGTGCTTGGGTTTACAGTCAACAATAAGGATGCCAGTGTGTTTGCCATCTGTTTCTGAGCATCGACATCGCCCTGGTATTTCTTTAGTTCCTTGAACACCACATTTATAGAGACATTTGGGATGTCGAGAACTCTTTTGGTGGCTCTACTTGCTATTTGCCATTCTAGAGCTAAGGAAGATAGGAACTGGATGTTGATGTTTCTTTGTCCTTTTGGATGTGCAGTTTATTCAGTTCATTAAGAACAGCACAAAACCTTTTAAAGGTACTCTGTAGAGATTCTCCATCCTTGGCTCTGAACTCTGTGAATTTGGCCTTTCCTTCCTCAATTTTGGTCGTTTCATCTAAGTCTGCCCCAAGCATTTTCATCTCTAGCTCGTCCCACATTTCTTTAGGCGATAGTTTGCTGTCAACCCCAAATAGAATGTCAGTGGGAAGGGCGTGATAAAAAAGATACTCCGCCCTTTTATCGGCTGTTTGTCTTTCCCTTTCTGCGTCAGTTGCAGGCTCACGAACTGTCCTTGATGCTGGGACTGGAGGAGTGGCATCTGATACTGCAGGAAATTCTCGGTAAAAAAACAACTCCCTCACTTATGGACTGGATCAATAGATTCCACATGGGCTGCATGCCGATGAACTTGAGGAACCGTCTCTTCGTTTTTCATACTCATCGCCCATCAAATTTCATATTAGGATTTTCAGATTCATCAGCATCCAAACTTGTGAAGTTTCTCAGTTTTTCTAGTTTCCAATCTAGAAGATCCACATTTTGCACTCCACAATCATGTCTTACAGTTACCATGATTTCAAACCATTATCCGACAAGCTTTAACAATTAGAAAGAATTCAAAACAAAACAACCACAATATTCTTAAGAAAAAGGTACAAGAACTTGCAATAGCTAATGATCGTTACAGGATTTTGATCTTGGACTTTGAGGAAAAGAAGAAAGCTTGGACCTCTGCGAGATACTCTTAAGAACAACAACTCACAGATCTCACAAAGAAACTGAGATGTCAAAAAGTGAAAGCCGGACTAGAGAGCATCAATGTAAAAATATTTCAGATCATCTTATTGAATGGTACACGAAGGCCATGGTTCTTGAATGTAAGCTTTCTAAGTCAAATTCTTCTGATCTACAATCTGAGAAAATCATATATCTCGAGAGAAAATAGCTGACCTTGAGTGTCCTTTAATGTCTACTACAGAATCACTTGAGGTTGAATGAAGTCACTTTGCACTAAAAGAAATGGATTTTCAACTGAAATCCAATTGTTTTGATGATGAGAAAAAGTTGTTCTTAATCAAAGAACAAAGTTTTAAAACCGACTCTAAATCTTTTGATGATGACAGAGCTTCTTACTCAATCATTATAAAGGGTTTAGAAGATCAAATTTCTTGGTTTTCTAAAACGTTTAAGTCTTGTTCACCTCCAAGTGACTCTGTAGTCAACAGTGACTCAAAGAGTGCTAAAGGCAGTAACTTAAATAAAGTCCAGTCTCACGATTCCTTCTTTTTATCTTCTGATAATGAATTTGAGCCAAAGTTTTCAAAACCCAAGGTTAATCAGGACCTTGAGGAAGAAATTGAACATGATCTTGACAATGGCTCATTCATCATTAGAAGGGCTCAGATGAATAAAATCAATGATCATGTTGATAACTCTGTGCACTTAAAGTTTCAGTCTCCTCATAAGATCAACAAAGGAAAAAGAAAATCACTTTTGAATTTCCGGTTAAAATTCACACCGGTGATTCTTCAAATTTGGTTTTCAGAAAGTTTCTGGTAACACACCACATCATTTTAAGAAGAAATCTTCTAAGAAATCGATCACGTTTTACCAAAAACAGGCCAATACTGGACAGTTCCTTCAAAGAAAACTTCAACTATCAAATCAAACTTTTCTGAAACAAGAGAAGTTTTGCGTTCTGAGTTTTCTAACAAGTAAAGATTTGTTTGAAAATGGGTACCGAAACTCGTGCTATCTTGATCACCTAACCCGCTTGGATCCATAATGTAATGGATAACAAAGGGCACTTGAATTATTTTTGCAGGTGAGATGGTTTTCATATCACTTTAGATTGCACCCGAACTTCATAGAGAAGGCTTCTAATCACTCAGCTCGAAACCCAATCTTCAAAGAAATGGCTTCCACTTACTTTCGAATAGAACTTGTGCTTCAATGCATGGCTTATGCATCAAGACAGATCAGAATCTGTTCTTTCATGTTTAAATGGTCTCTAAACACCCAGTTTAGAACCCGTGTTTCCGCGACTTCTCCGGAATTTTCCTTATTTTTTTATGCTTATCAGTTTGAGTTTGAGTTTTGTTCTCACTCATAACATTTTATGTTTGCACTTATACTGTTCTTATTCGCAGGGGGAATTTCAGATGCGCTCTGAAGATGACATCTTGACGAACAGTGTGTAAGCATTCTGAATACTCTAATGCACACTTTCAAAGGTTTTGTTTGAATAATCTGATTCTCTGACGGAATAAATTTCCACCAAAATTAATCGATCAAATCTTTGTGATGATCTTGATCTCATTCTTCCTAAAATTCTCTCAAATATTCTGATTTTCTCCCACATATTCTGATTCTCTGATACATCAAGTTTCTCCCATACAAGCAAATTCTTTCATGGTAGTCTGTTTCATTTCCAAATCTTATTCAGACTTTCTTTCGAAGTTCTCTCATACAGTCTCCCAAACTTTCCAAGATACTTCAAGATATCATGCTAACTCTGATGATGCACCATTTGTGTGATTAGGCATATATATATCGCTCCTATGGTCTAAACCAGAGCCGGAAGACCTACCCAAGGAGAAAACCACTTTAGTTTGTGTGAGTAAGGGTTCACAGGTCAATTTGGTGATGACTGTTAGTTACCACGGGGTTCTAACATGGTTGAGCATAAATAAAATGAAAATGAGAGGGGTTATCGAAAAGAGATGGGGTTGCATCTTGAGGAAACAATGCTACTCTTTCTTACCATCAATATATTTTAAAAGTTAGTCGTAGGGAGTACAGTTGAAAAATGACGAGAGCTGAAGGGTGAGAAAAGGATTAAAAGAAAAGATAAATCCTACCAACACTGTGTCACTCTGCTGGGTTTCCTACATCGGCTACCAAATTCCATGAGTTGGATTAGGTATTAAACGGGCCGTCATGGACCCAGTGACGTATGCACCAAACCCCTAGCTACTCAGTCGTTTCTTAAATAACTTCTCTTTCAAATCTAACAGAGTCATATCAGATACTCTATCGACATATCATATGGATATTGTTGATATTGAGACAAGAAGACACCCTCTCCGGTCTTCGACTTCAGTTGATGCAATTTGAGTCTAGAGCTTAATGTTATACACTTCTAGGAAACATGGAGTCTACAGTATGCGTGACTATAAACAACTTGTCTATAAAGACAAAGCCGAAAAAATATGAGTGATTGTTTCATGATAAAGGATTTCATTATGATTATTTGGAAATCCTACCAGTGTTAATGTCACACCAGCGCTGAACGTAGGTCACACAGACTTAGTCTATTGTGCAAACAGAATTCCTATGTGGAATCTGGATTGTTACTTACAAATGAATTTGTTTCATTTTCTTATATTCAGGTTGCAAAGCCATGAACTTCACTGTAATATCCTTTTGGTCCTGAATATTTTGTAATGAGGGAGATTTTATTGTTTTGAAGGGGAGAGAAATTTTATGATATAAATGTTTATATTCTGTTATTGAGGGGGAGAGTTACTGATTGAGTTTGTAACATGAGAGAGATAAGTACTTCAATGTCTGTAATGTTCTTAAATGTAATATTCTCTTTCTGAGTCTGTAATCTTCTGTTTCAATGAGGAAAGAAGATTTGAAGACATATTGAGGTTGTTCAATTGAAGGGGAGAGCTGAAGTGCTTACATGATGATTATAGTTCTCATGATCATCATGTGGGAGAATATTTTGAAAAGAGTTGCAAAGTATGATGAAGTTCTTAACGGGAGAAAGTCCTACTAAATGCAAGGGAAGAGTCACTGATCTAAAAGATTTTAGGGGAGAGTCATCTGAAAAAGATCAATGAGATACTTCAAAGTTCAGAGATTAGAGTTTAGAGCTAAAGACTTCAGAAGGACACAAGCCTTGATTACAAGAAGGGCAAGGTTGTTAGAAATTTTATTTCTTGTAATTGAAGCTTGTGTAATTGCATTTAGTTGTAAATATTTAATTATACACTAAAAGGGAGATTGTTAGTCCTAATATAGTGTATAATTAAATATAGTAAAAGTGTAGGTTCAATTTATAAATAGAAATAGTTTATTTTGTGGGGAATCTCAATTTCTTAGACTTTGAGGGGAGTGTTTGGACAATCACCAAAAGTAAGCTTAGGTATAAATAATTTTTTTCTCCTAGGGTTTAATAGAGAAGCCTCAAAGGAGCCTCCAAGTGGCCTCCACCCTAAGTGTGTGTTTTTGAGAGTGTGAAAGTTCATAGAGATTGATTGTCTAAAATTCTCTCTTGTAATCTTCATTTTCTTAATACAAATCGTTTGGTTTTATGTGCTTGAGTGCAAAATATATTGGGAATCAATGATGTTTTGAAAAGAGTTGCAAAGTATGCTGGAGTTCTTAACGGGAGAAACTCCTACTAAATGCAAGGGGAGAGTCACTGATCTGAAACATTTAAGGGGAGAGTCCATTGAAGAAGATCAATGAGATACTTCAAAGTTAAGAGATCACTTCAAAGTTCAGAGATTAGAGTTTAGAGCCAAAGACTTCAGAAGGATACAAGCCTAGATAACAAGAAGGGGGAGATTGTTAGAAATTTTATTTCTTGTAATTCAAGCTTGTGTAATTTCCCTTAATTGTAAATATTTAATTATACACTAAAGGGGAGAATGTTAGCCCTAAAATAGTGTATTATTAAATATAATAAAAGTCTAGGTTCGATTTATAAATATGAATATTTTACGTTGAAGGGAATCTAAATTTCCTAGAATTTGAGGGGAGTGTTTGGACAAACTCCCAAAGTAAGCATAGGTATAAATAATCTTTCTCTCCAAGGGTTTGATAGAGAAGCCTCAAAGGAAACTCCAAGTAGCCTCCACCCTAAGTGTGTGTTTTTGAGAGTGTGAAAGTTCATAGGATTGAGTGTCTAAAGTTCTCTCTTGTAATCTTCGTATTCTTAATACAAATCGTTTGGTTTTATGTGTTTGAGTGAAAAATATATTGGGAATCAAAGTTGTCAATTGTGGGGGGCAAACTCGGTGAATTTGTCTGACGATAGTAGGGTTTCATTTGGTAATTGGGCGATGGTGTGGGTGATTTGATGATCCATACATCCTGTAAAAATGCAACACAATTAGTTTAATAGACTTGTATAGAAATGATACATTCATACTAAGTCTGAAATAAGAGTGAATTTGAACCCGTCTATTGTGTTTAAAGCATCAGGATTTTTATTAGTAGAATGTTAGTTCTATCGAATAAAATCCGAAGTTGATAGTTGGGAGACCAATATTAGAATAGACGTGTTCACTCAAACACTTATTTTAACTAGAACCAATGGTGCAAAGGACATGGAATGTTTTTGTTGTTTTTGATATAAGTGAGATGCAAAAATGGAAAGATGAAAAAAATACGAAGTGTTGAAATTCAGATGAACCGAATTTTGGATGCAGATGGACCGAATTTCGAGTGCTTTAGAAATCCGGGTGAGTTGATCCGGATTTCTGGTGGGATAGAAATTTCGATGAGATGACGCATGAAATAAAGTTAAAGAAAAAAACTAAGTAAGAATTGAAGGGTGGGGGTGAACCGAAATTCGGGTGGATCCGAATTTCGGGTGATGGAAACTACAATGGACAATTACCCTAAAAATGAATTTTTTTGAAATTTTAGAGTGGGCCTGAAATATGTATGGACCCGAATTTCAGGTGATCCGAAACATGCACTTAGTTTAATAAAAGATATAAATGTTATTATATGGAACCAACCGAATTTCGGGTGAACCGAAATTCGGGTGTGTTATATTATAAATTCCGATCATGTGGAGTTTTATTTTGTAATAGTTAGTTTGATTTATTTCCATGTAATGTAATTTATTTCTATTGTAATTTTATTATTGCATTTAGAAATGGAGGGGTGTCAAGTGTCAATCCATCAAAGTTGCTTTTATTATGTAACCTAGGGTTTCCCACAAGTTTATCATTTTGCAATTTCAAGAATATACGGCCGCCGTTTTTGACATCCTTTTTTCTAAATATTCATCATCATTGGTCGAGTGTTTTCCTGCATTCTTGTTGTTGATTACTGAGATAATTATATTGTGTTGATACTATAACTGGGACGATTCTACAATTGGTATCAGAGCCACGGGAGGGAATTTAAACTTATTCGATTTCGGTATTCTTCGTGTTGTTCGCCAAAACCCACAGGTTTGCTCCTAATCCTCTTTAAATATTATGTTTTTGCGTGTTTTTCTATTCCATAATCATAAGCAATTAATATTGTACTGATTTTGAGGATTCCTTGTTCAATCATTACAAGTTTTTATTGTTTATTGGGTGAAATTGTTAATCGATTTTTTTGGTATCTTCTCGGTTTTTTACTTAAAAATCCAGAATTTTAAGTGTTTGGTTACTGGTTTTTAACAAAACTTGTTTCTAAAATCATACGAAACATTTATAAATTATTTCAATCATTAAATTGCAGTTTTATTAATTCTGAAAAACTAGAATATAATTAACGATTTCAAAATTCGGAACATCTCGGATCCCAACTCGGATCAACTTTTCACCTATTTCGGACCAAATCTCGGATCCCATCCGAAATTATGGTAATCTGAAATTAAGTTAAAACTTTTTTCGGGTCTCTGAAATCACTTGTTCTTAAATTTAAAATTTTTTCTAAATCAACTCGGATCATCCGAAATTCGGATCTACACCCGAATTCGTATCATCATAGTTCCCCTGGTCACTTTGAATTGACCCATCCGAGATACTCTTTCCATCCGAGTTGCATCCCATCCGAATTGCTGATCATCTGAGTTCCTTTCAACACTGGTTACCCGAATTCGGATCATCCGGGAAACTGTTCACAACCGAATTTACACCATCCGAATTTGAATTCATCACCCGAGATAAGCTACCCGAGTTACTGTTCATTAGAGTTTCATACCACTCGAGTTACTTTACATCCGAGATTCATATCACCCGAGTTACTATTCATCACCCGAATTCGGACCTTCATAATTTCGGTTCTATTCCATCCGAAAAATCCGTTTCCACTTCCAAAGATCTTAAGTTCATAATCAGCACTCAACACATCATGTCTCGCGAAGCCCTTGTTCTTGGATCAGAGAACAGATCGCCCATTCTCTATCCAGATGAGTATGAACAATGGAAGAAACGGTTCCTAAAGTTCATTGGCATGCAGCCTATGGGGTATCTGTTGATTCAATCTATAAGTAAAGGACCTGCTGTCTATTACCGAGAATGTCCTAAAATGCTAGATGATGACCCTCCAGTCCCAGCATCACAGAGAGTTCGTGAACCGACAACAAAAAAAGAAAAGGACAGACAAACAGCTGATAAAAGAGCAGAGTATCTCATTTACAAAGCCCTTCCCACTGATATCCTAGTTGGAGTTGACAGCAAACTGTCGGCCAAACAAATATGGGATGAGCTAGAAATGCAAATGCTTGGGGTGGACTTAGATGATAGGGAAAAAATTGAGGAAGCTATGGAAAAATTCACAGAGTTCTGAGCCAAAGATGGAGAATCTTTACAAAGCACCTTTACAAGATTCTACGCTGTTCTTAATGAGTTGAATAAAATTCACATTCAAAATGACAAAGAGGATATTAACATCCAGTTCCTATCTTCTTTAGCTCTAGAATGGCAGATAGCGAGTAGAGCCACCAAAAGAGTTCTGGACATCCCAAATGTCTCCATTAACGTGGTGTCCAAGGAACTAAAGAAATACCAAGGTGATGTAGATCAACAGATTCAGATGGCAACCTCTCTGGCATCTCTGTTATTGACTGGAATCCCAAGCACTAAACCCACAGACTCTTTAGCCCTACTCTCAAATAAGACATACTCCACTGAACCTCAACCAAATCCATCTCCAATGCCCTACTACAGTCAAGGTGGCTCATCCTCTCAATAAAAATACGCATCGCCACTGATGAATGAGCGTGATATCAATAATTATGAGAGAAAGCTTGAGGCACGAAAAAACAGATCTGATGCAATGGCCCTAGTATCTCAAGAAGACTATTGGGTTGATGATGAGTCTGATAAAGAAGATGATAGGGGCAGAAACTGTTACATGGTTGACAGACTTGGATTGGCTGATTATGCAACTATTTCAGAATCCGAATCAGACATGACTGTGGAGTGGGAGAGCATGAAAGATCCTACAGCCTGTCAGATGGCCAAGACCGGGGACTCAAAGTGCTCTACGCCACTCTTTGAAACAAATGAGGTACATTACTTTTACATTCATACGTCTGTAAATAATATATCTGTACAAAATGAATATAATTTGCACTCACAAATACTTGAGCTAGAAGCCATGTATAATGCTGAAAAAGAAAAGTGTGTCAAGGCTGAACATCTAGCCCATTCCATAAAAGAAACATCTGACAAATACGAAAAGAAGTGGCTAAACAATCATGAGTTGTTAAAGAAAATGTTGAGTGAAAAAGTAGATGCTGAGGATAGGAACATTTACCTTAAGGGTTGTATTGATACAATCGCTAAGGAAAGGAGTTCCTTGAAGTCTGAAATATCTGTTCTTTCAAAACGCTTAGAGTCCGTAAGCATGGAAAACTTAGACAATCTGGGTAAATACAAAATGATTAAATAAGATAGAGTAGGTTTGTACTGACAGATAAAAACCCTTGACGATGAATTTCTAAAACAGGGTCAAACTGCACAAACTATTCATCTAAATCAACCCAAAGAGACTAGGTTTTATCATTCCAAACAAGGAATTTGTTTTAAAAATCCTAAGCATTTTGAAAAAGTTTGATCATTTTTACCTATTTTTTATGACATGAGGTATATGGGTGCTGGGTTTAAGTCTTTCTTTTTTGATTCATCAGAAGAAATCTTAACTCAAGAGGATGAGGAACGAAGTGAAAACAAAGAAAAGGAAATTTCTTTTAAATATGATGGACTAAATGAGGGTTATATTTATAGAGTGTTTTTGAAAAGAACTTAAGGACAACTCGAAAGAAAGCACTTGATTATCAAGAAGCTCTTCTCTAGAGCGAGGAAAAAATTGGCAAGACAAAGTTTTGAACAAAATGTAGAATCAATCATCTACAAAGAAAAGTTTGACATAGTTTCAGACAGATTAAATTCTCATTTAAAGACTCAAAAGTTTCTCATCCTACCGAAGTCCCACTTGCATCATCTGATAAAGGTAAAGCTAAGATTGAAGTTCCTTCAGTCATTTTTGAGGGTGAGTGTTCAAAATTTTCAAAAGCTGAGGTTTCAAAGAAGACACAGAGTCAACATAAGTCTTCCAAGAAACCCACTCACCAAGGTAATTTCTCTAAGTCTAAGTCTTCCAAACGTACTGACTCTCATCGTTTTGTTCGTACAGATCATGTGAGAAGATTTCCAAAAACAACCATGCAAGATTTTTCAAGTTTCTTTGTGAAGAAGGCTAAAATGCCAATTGATTTTGTTTCTAGAGATAGGATGCATGTAATCTCTTTTAACAATGTTTGTGATGTTGTAGCGAATTCTGTTTCTTGTTTGAAGTATTCTTTTGGGGATTTGTTTAATTTACGTCCAACCAGTTTTAGACATCAAGTGCCTGAGATGAATAAATTTGTGCCTTATCTTGCAAAAAGATCTGGTAAAAAAATAAAAATAAAAAACAGTGCATCATTGGCCACAACAAAACTTGATACTTGTACTTTGCCAAGGCCCAAACCTAAAGCAAATGTAAAGCAGGCTTCAAGACGTCCAAAACTAAAGGCAATTTCATCGCCTAAGGTTCCAAAGCCGGTTGGATCCAAACATAAATGGATTCCAAAAGGCTCTGCATATAGTCCACACAAAACTGCAATATGGGTTCCTAAGACAGTAAATGTGTCATATACACCTGGAACACCTAACCCAAAAGGACCCATCCTAAGATGGGTACCAAAAGTTGTGTAATTTTAATGCACATGGTTCTTGGTTACTTCAGATCAAGACCCGCACTTTAATGAATTGGCTTCTAGTTAACTTAGACTAGGACCCGTTCTTCTTTTTGTCAGTTATGCTTAAACCGACATGTTTGGCTTCTATGCACTCAGCTTAGGTCTTGGTCAAAACACTTCATGTTTTCTGAACAACTCGGTTCAGAACACGGTTTACACGTCAATTTCCGATGGATTTATTTCATGCCCATAGATTTTGATTGTATGT
The DNA here is from genome assembly GCA_020465985.1 of Centrapalus pauciflorus. Taxonomy (NCBI): domain Eukaryota; kingdom Viridiplantae; phylum Streptophyta; class Magnoliopsida; order Asterales; family Asteraceae; genus Centrapalus; species Centrapalus pauciflorus. The sequence goes on from JAANYP010002482.1 coordinate 533,137, forward strand.
AATTTTTTTATTTAGGCAAAATCCATCTAGTACATAGATTTGTGTAAGGTCACCACGTCTACGGATCTGATCTTGACGCGACGCCGTCCAAGGAGTGCGGAATCCTCGTTAGACACTTAACGGATAGATCACGCATGGAAACCGGAGCCGAACACAATGATAGCCGATGTAACAAACGACCCCACACGGTGTATTTCTCCTAGAAAAACTCTCTGAATTCTTTCTAGCTCGCACGTGCTCTTGCAAAAGCTCTGAAACTCGTAATTCTCAAAGATTACTAAATAAAACAGATTAAGATCTAATTTTACTAATTAAGTTCTAACTAAACTAGTTAAGTTTGTTTAGGCCCAAGCCCACGAACATGTCCAATAACCTATGAACATAACTTCACTAAGTTCGTCTGGGTTGGCTTAAGTTCAAGGCTTAGCGTTAGAACTTATCTTCATAGTCTAGAACTTATCTGCACATTCTAAAACTTAACATCATAGTCTAGAACTTAACTTGATACTCTAGAACTTAATATGCATAAGCAGATATCAAACACAATCGTGAATTAACACACATAACTTGCATTAGTAAAGCCTCATCTATTACATATCACTATCTATTACATATCTAGACTGCTATCATCACACGTGGTGTACCAACAGAGTCCCCTTGACGATAGCTTCTAGTTAGATATTCAATTGTCTACAGAACTGGGCTTATTCAAATCACTACCTGCATGGAGTCCTTGCTCCACACAAACTTTGACAACCTTCTGAAACATCCTGCCTTCAGATCTCCAGCCTTCATGATAGAAAATTGGTTGATCATGAAGCTTCTACAAGTCATCCCGAGAAAGGTTTATGAGATGCAGAGGGTCATATACCTTCAAAATGACCTTCTCGTCTTCATCCTCTATTATGGCTTCTGCTGTTTCATTGTCGACGTACCACCACATCATATTTTTCAGGATATCCTGTGGCATTGTCTTTAATGGAACCTTCTTTAAGCATCTGAATGGTTTATAAACCATCTTAGCATGGTCTCCCAGTTAGAGGATTTATCCTTGATTCATCTTCCACTCTTTTACCCATGGTCTCACAGTAAGAGGATTTATCCTTGATTCATCGTCCACTCTTTTACAAGATCTTGGCTTAAGCCTTTTGAACCTTCCAGATCGACCCTCCCTTCTTATAATCTTAGCAATAACTTCAGCATATGGGTCGTCTCCTAGGTTGATCAATTCTTTCCAAGCCAACTCTTTCACTTCACATTTTGGCAATGAACTAAAGTCTTTCAGCGTTCTTCTCAAGTACTGTAGCCCATCTCTTCTTTTCAGAACGAATAATTGCAGTTCTCTGTCATAGAACCAGCTTAGAATTCCACGTGTTAACTTTCCCGGACTCGGCAGCCTCATCTTCTTCTTTACTGCCAAGTTGGTCTTCTTCTCTGTCTATTTGAACCATAATCTCCTTTTCTCTTCATTAGTTAACTCCCTGTCAGGCATGTCAGATATAGATTCATCAATTAATGCAGAGTTAAGCATATTTATGTCTATCAGATTCTCATCATTTAATGTAGCACATAAAACACATAAGTCATGAAAGGTAGAAAAGTTAAGAGTTACCTTTTTGCGATATGATTCCACGTTAGCCATTTGAGCTGCATACTCCAGAGTGGTTTGCTCCTCAGATTTTTCCACCAACAAAGGAATTGAATCGGACTGCTGGGTGTCCTCCCTTTCTGTTTCAGCTATTTCATCGGTCTCAGTTACCTCAGGCATAAAAGCTCTGGCATTTAACTCCGGATGATTACTCCAATCATATGTTCCATCTAGATGTCTGTTAGAAGATATGTTCGTTAACAGATCAGTTATCGCAGCTTGATTCCCTGAATTACCAGACTGCTATCTTCCCTGATTCTGATTCTGATAATTCTCAACCTTTGGTCTCTGACATTTTCTGGCAAAATGTCCCAATCCTTGACAATTTTAGCATTTTACATTTGACTTGTCAAAACCAACGTTGTTACTCACACTCAGATTCCTGCCCGTTCTGTTCATGAATCTCTTGACCGTTTGCGTTACCATGGCCAGTTGCCATTGTAGGTCCATCTGATTTAAATCATCTTGATCGACCTAATCGTAGTCCTCTTCCCATAGAGCTGGATCGTTTATTTTGCCTTGAACACAGTTTTCGTAAGCTGCTACAAAGGAAGCTAGGATATTTAGATGCTCCTCAGCTGATTTAGCACTCATCAGCATCTTGGTAAAACCTTGCGTGGTTGATACTGAGTGTTGTGGTTTTTCTTCCGGTTTAGAATACCCTTAGAGTGCTCTACTACCAGCTTCTTCAGCTTCAACTGGAATTGACTCTTCTCTAGAAAAGTATGCTATGGCCCCTGACTTTTGTTCACTAGAAGTTGATGACTTTGACTTCCCGAAGTACATTTCAGGATCCTGTACTTGGTCAAATTCCCTTTCCTTCTTTTGCAACTTAAAGTTGTAGGCCCTCAGAGTTCCAATGACCTCTTCGAGAGTGAGAGTTTCAAACTTTTCTTCAACTTGCTTTATTAGCGCCGTGTACATCTCTCACTTAGCTGGTAAAGCATCCAGAAGCTACTCTATCTTTTCTGTTTCTTGATACTCAACACTGTGATTATCAAGTTCAGTTAACAGATGGTAGAAAGTAATCGTTTCATCCAAGGTCTCATTCTTCAGTGCCTCGAATATTTCTAAATGTTGCTTTAACTTCTCCGTCCTCCCCTTTTATACCCTGGGATTTCCCTCACACCTCTTCTCTAGAGAGTCCCAATGCACTTTAGAAGTTCTGTGATTTCTAAGAGTGCGTAGAATCTCCTGAGGTAGTGCCATTCTAATTGACGAAAAAGCTCGGTTCTCAGCCTCATAAATCTTTTTGTCGTCATCTTTCATATCCTGATACGTCAAAACTTTTAATCAGCCCTCAAGCTCTTGTGTTGGGGGAACGTATCCTTCGTCGATGCATATCCACATACACATATTGTTAAATCTTGCGAAGTCTGCAAATCTATCATTCCACTAGTAATAATCTTCTAACTTCATCAGCTTGGGCGGAGAATTAGCTTTGCCTACTTCATGGTACATTTCCAAAAACTTATGCAAACTCGACATTCTTTTAAAACTTTTTGTTTTCGAACTTAAACAATTTAATTTAAAAATAAAGTTAAAAACAAATCTTACGGACTTAATTAATTATAAATTCGTGTTGTATATTAAATTCGAATTGAGTTAAGTTCGAAATCAATAAGTTCGAAAGCCTGCAAGTTCGAGAAATGCTAATTCTACTGTCATGTTCGAACAAACTTAGGTTCGAGAAACCCTAAAATTTCTAACAAGTTCGAACTAATCTCAAGTTCGAAATCCAGACAAGTTCGAGTCCCAACGAATTCGAATCCAAGACAAGTTTGAATTCCCTGATAAGTTCGAACCAAATCAACTTCGAGAAACCCAAAATCTAGTTCAAGAGGAGCATATTCTGACAAGTTCCAAGAACCTTAATACCCCCTTACGTTCGAGCGCCGCAAGTTTGAGAAACGAAAAAATATTCGATTTTTCAAGATTTCTGATTAAACCAATGTTTTTAAGATTAAAAACACTGATTTCGACTGAAAAGATGAACTAATATGAACTTTTTCTAGTAAACTTGCTCGTAGAACTCTGAAAACTTTGAAAGTACGTGACTTATCCGAGAAAAACGTCAAGAAACCTTATGAACATTCACCAAACGCAAAGATTATGAAGAACACTCACGATTGATCTGATACCACTTGTAAGGTCACCACGTCTACGGATCTGATCTTGACGCGACGCTATACAACGAGTGCGCAATACTCGTTAGATGCTTAATGGATCGATCACGCATGAAAACCGGAGCCTAACACAATGATAGTCGATGTAATAAATGACCCCACACGGTGTATTGCTCCTAGAAAAACTCTCTGAACACTTTCTAGCTCGCACGTGCACTTGCAAAAGCTCTGAAACTCGTAATTCTCAAAGATTACTAAATAAAACGTATTAAGATCTAATTATACTAATTAAGTTCGAGCTACACTAGATAAGTTCGTTTAGGCCCAAGCCCACGAACATGTCCAATACCCTACGAGAACTTATCTGCACATTCTAGAAGTTAACATCACAGTCTGCAACTTAACTTGATACTCTAGAACTTAATATGCAAATGCAGATATCAAACACAATCGTGAATTAACACACAAAAGTTGCAATAATAAAGCCTCATCTATTACATATCACTATCTATTACATATCTAGAATGCTATCGTTACGCGGGGTGTACCAACAATTTGGGTTGCTCAAAACACATGACTGGGAGGAGAGAGTTACTGTCTAACATTGTAGAACAGTATTCTAGGACAGTTAAGTTTGGAAATGACAATCATGCTAAAATCAAAGGATACAGGGATTTAGTCTTAAATAATTTAGTCATCAAGGATGTTGACTATGTTGAGGGTTTATCACATAATCTATTTGGCATAGGACAACTCTGTGGGCTAGTGGTCACATTTAGCCCTATAGTGTTAAGAGCATTGATGGAAAAGAGATTTTAACCGGTTCCCACAACTAAAACCTGTACACCATAGATGTAGCCAAGCTTATGGTCAAGGAAAAGATCTGCCAATTATTAAAAGCCTCGTCAAAAGACTCTTGGTTATGGCACCGAAGTTTATCCCATCTGAACTTCGAGAATATAAACAAGCTAGCTTCAAAACAACTGGTTAAGGGACTCCCAAAACTTCGCTATGAAAAGGACCATCTGTGTGGAGCGTGTGAGAAAGGAAAGATGAAAAGATCATCTCACAAGCCAAAACCCGAACCATCGTCAAAAAGACTGTTGGAGTTACTTCATATGGATTTACGTGGTCCCATGGGAACGCAAAGCATAAACGGGAAGCGATACGTGTTGGTTATCGTTGACGACTATTCACAATATACATGGGTTAAATTCTTACGATCCAAGGATGAGACAACTCAAGAAATCATAGACTTCATCAAGAGTGTCAAAACCCAACAGCAGCTGTCTTACAATAGATCTGATCTGACAACAACACGAAATTCAATAACTTGGTAGTTGAGAGCTTCCTTCGATCCAAAGGTATTCACCATCAGTTTTTAGCTACTAGAACACCTCAATAGAACGAAATTGTTGAGAGGCATAACCGTACCCTCGTGGAAGCTGCACGTATGATGCTGAACTACTCAAAACTACCTCCGTTCTTGTGGGCCGAAGCCGTGTCAACAACTTGATGAACGCAAAATCGCTCCATAATCCATAAGCGCTTCAATAAAACTCCTTATCAACTCTTTTTGAATAAAGTTCCTCATATCAAGTACTTACGATTGTTTAGTTATAGGTGCTACGTGCTGAATGACAAGGACAACCTCAGGAAGTTCAACGAGAAAGCGGATGAAGCGATCTTCAATGGATACTCATCCAATTCGAAGGGATATCGCACATTCCGCACTCACACCATGACAGTCAATGAGAATGTGCATGTCACATTCGATGAAATGGCTGAACTGGCTCCAGAAGTTGATAAATCAGGACCTCACATAAGTTCTATGCCTGAAGACTCATCTCAATCTTCTTCTTTTTCTTCTTCTGAGTTAGTTAACTTATCTGATCCTTTTTATGTTGAATTTTTTGGTTCTAGTACTAATTCTTCTCCCGTTTCTTCTTCTGTAGTTAATGCATCCTCCAACGATTCAACTGATCAACCTTCACCATCGGATCCACTAATCCATACATCAATCCATACACCTTCCACTTCATCTACAGACACACCTCCAGTTGAATCCACTCCATTAATGCCCTCACACATTGTTCCAAACATTATCCCTCTAGAAGATCAAGTCGAACCTGAACCCGAACTAGAGGTACCTTCACTCGAAACAATCGACCATAACTCATCATCCATCCCCATACTCACCACTAAGATTCCATCACGTTCACCCCTTCCACACGAGACGAAATGGACCCGGAGTCACCCAACCGAACAAATCATTGGTGATATCTCCACCAGCGTCCAAACTTGAAGGGCATCTGCTAATGAATGTCTCTTTGAGTCATTTCATAGAATGATAGAGCCTGCTCGTGTGGATGAAGCCTTGGAAGACCCAGACTGGATTGTAGCAATGCAAGAAGAGCTCAACCAGTTTAAACAACTCATAGTTTGGCGGTTAGGTCCCAAACCAAAGGACCGAGCCATAATCGAAACAAAGTGGATCTTTAAGAATAAACGAGACGAAAACAATATCGTGAGCTGAAACAAAGCAAGACTAGTCGCCAAAGGATAACGACAGCAAGAAGGCATAGATTATGACGAGAATTCGCTCCATTTGCACGGATTGAAGCAATCAGAATCTTCTTGGCGTACGCGGCACACAAAGACTTTAAGGTGTACCAAATGGACGTCAAAACAGCCTTCCTGAACAGTGAACTCAACGAAGAGGTGTATGTTGAACAACCACAAGGATTTATTGATGCAGATAATCCAGACCATGTTTATGTGCTAGATAAAGCCCTCTATGGTTTGAATCAAACACCTCGAGCATGGTATGACAGTCTTTCGAATTTTCTTATCTCTGCTGATTTCAGCAAAGTTGTGCTGGACACAACATTGTTTACCAAAAGGGAAGGCCAACACATAATGCTAGTAAAATTATATGTTGATGATATTATATTTGGATCTACTGACCGTAATTTTTGTAAGGACTTCTCATCCCTAATGGAGTCTAGGTTTGAGATGAGTATGATGGGGGAAGTTCAAATGCACTTTTTACTTGGATTACAAGTCAAACAACTTGAAGATGGGATATTTGTGAACCAGTCAAAATATATTCTTGACATTCTCAAGAAGTATAAGTTAGACTCTTGCACGGGTATCGCAACTCCCATGGCTTCAAACTGTAAGTTAGACACTGATACTGCTGGGATAAGTGTCGACAACACAACTTATAGAGGGACGATTGGTTCCTTACCCTATCTTACGGCTAGTAGACAAGATATAATGTTCTCAACATGTCTTTGTGCCTGCTTTCAGGCCGACCCAAAAGAATCACACTTAACTGCAGTAAAATGCATTTTTCGTTATCTTAAGGGTACACCCGATCTTGGTTTATGGTATCCAAAGGGAACCAATTTTGAGTTTACCGCGTTTTCAGATGCTGATTTTGCAGGTTGTAGAGTTGATAGGAAAAGCACTTCAGGCGGAATACAATTTTTGGGTGACAGATCGGTGAGTTGGTCTTCCAAAAGGCAGAACTGTGTTTCCACATCCACAGCTGAGGATGAATATATAGCAGCTGCAAGCTGTTGCTCTCAAGTGTTGTGGATGAGAACACAGTTATGTGATTATGGATTTTCACTCACCCACATCCCAATATGTTGTGATTCCAGAAGCGCAATTGTCATCTCTTGCAATCCCGTGCAGCACTCATGAACAAAACACTTAGATATCAGGTATCATTTAATTGAAGATCACGTTGACAAAGGAACAATTGAACTATACTTTGTAGGCACGAAATTTCTACTTGCTGATATTTTTACCAAGGCTTTAGACGAAACTCTTTTTCTGTTCTTAGTATCTCAAATCGGTATGTAGAATCCACCTTTCTAGTTAAATTCCAGATATTGGCTAAATATTTCTATTTCAAACAAGTCATTGTTTGAAATTCCTTTATTTAGAAAGTATCTGTTGTTTAAATTTAAATGTCGTGTCACAAAATTCTTTTCAATATTTCTTTATTTATGTATATTTTTAATGATTAATGATCCTGAAAGTTGCTATGTGAATCGTTCAAAGTGGAGTGGGACACTGATTATATCCAGTTTGTCTGTATTCAAAAGGGTAAAAAGGTACTATGGTTCGATCTAATAGGATAATTGTGTAATTGAGGGGGAGTCAAATCAGGATGTATAGTGTACCTTAATTTAATTTTTATTTTCTCGTACATTATTCGTAGGATAAATTTTTTTTTTTTCTTAGGCAATCTCTCAGAAAAATACAAAAAGATTTTATGTTTTATCTAGTATTTTTACTTGTCTTACATTATCAAAAACTTAAAAAGATTTTATTTTATGTCTTAGTTAAAAAAAAAATTTGTGTGTAACTTAGGATAGTTTAAAAGAAAAACTCAAAAATATTTTTTTTGGTTTTTATTTCATTTGTTATTTAGTTAAGTGTTAGTTAGTAGGATAATTAAAATAATGTTGAGTTTAGTTATTTAGTTGGGTTTAGTTAACTTTTAATATGCCTTAGTAATTTTTCCTAACAAGAAAACTCAAAAAGATTTTTTATTGGGCTCCTTTTATTTTTATTTTATTTTGTTTAAGTTCAATTTCATTTAGCCCAACTTGAGTGATGAAATCGGTTTGTGTTTGGCCCATTTCTGAGGAATTACATGTGGATCCAAACCAACCCGACCCAACCCGCCTATATAAATACGCAGGATCAGTGTCTTCTTCTTTACGCTTTCTTCTTCTTCTTCTTCCTTCTAAAAATTCCGACGCCCAAACACCCCCCCCCCCCTGGCATTATCATCGGTTTTCAAGCTCCAAACTTACTCGTTTTTCAACGTTTTTCTTGCATTTTCTTGCTAATCCACTACTGGGTAACATTTATATTGCTTTATTTTACATTCTAACTTCATTTCACGACTTTTATATTTTCACATTTTAAGGGTTTTGATCTCTGATTTTTGCATATTTTAGGATAGTAAATCAGTTCGTTTTATGTTAGTGTAGTTAAATAAAATGTTTCTTATCACTTTTAGCATTAGGTTCTGCATTTTCATGCAATTTTATGACATTTTTGTACTGTTCATGTTTGCATGTGCATGAACACATTAACTGCTAATTTGCCTAAGTACCGAACTCGGATCCGAAATTCGGGTGACTTACACTTAGGCTAAATTTTCAGATTACTTGTTTCACACTTCATGGACCCATCCGAATTTCGGATCATCCGAAATTCGGATCACATGCCAATATACTTAGTAATTTATGAATGTTGTCTGCGGTTCATCCAAATTTCGGTTCATCTGAAATTCGGTTGGTCCCATATTATAACATTCATATATTTATATTAACTAATATAACTTCCGACACTAAACCAGGTTAGCAACTATGTCCTAATCAGTATTTACTAGCCAATTATAATCTAATCATTGGTCATTAACAATTAATCAAAGTGATTAACAATGTTCATTAGGAAATTCAACCCAATTAGAATCAATTTCATTGGTGCGCTGAATCGGCAAATTAATTAATCTGATCGATTTGCGATATGATGGATTAATTCAACTAAGTACATAATTAAATTATGATTAGTGACACTAATCATACACCAATACACTTCACATTAATTATGCAGGACAAAAACAATTCATTAAAACAATGCATCCAAAAGTATTTAAGAAATTACAAAAAAGGGAAATACAAGAATACATTTCTAAATACTTTTATACAAAAAAAAATACATAGAAATACATCACATGGCCGGCCATAGGGTGGTACATGTGTAGCTTTTGACTTTAATTTTTTATAATTTAAACACCATACACAATCACCATCATCACACTTCAGTCTTACACTCCACCAAGATTTACACTCAACCTTCAAATCCATCATCATTTCACCACCTTTTCGCCATCTATAAATAAGAGATCAAATTCACTTCATTTCTCACATCTTGCAAACACAAATCCTCTCTTTTCTCCTCTTGAAAATCCGGCCAACCCACCCCAAGAACACCAAAAATTTGCAACTTTCATTCCTTCGAGTTTTTCAAGAAACTCTTGTGAAACTAAGTTCAAGAACCCAACTTCTACTAATTTTCATTCTTCTAAAACATCAAAGTAAGTAAATACTAACTTATAATCTCTAATACTTATGTTTATATAAGTCTTGCATAATATATATAATCACCACCAACAACAAGTTTCATAAAAACTCAAGTTTATAAATCACTAGTTTTGTTTTAAGTTTGTTTTCTTCAAATGTGTTTATAAATATATAAACAAATTGTGTAAGTATAAATATTATGAAAACAAGTTATATAAATGTGTTTTACAACATTTTATACAAGTAGTTTTTATATAAACAACAAAATCACATGTTGTTTCAAGTTTATGAAACTCGGATTTTCGGTAGAAATATTACATCGATTTTGAAAAATCATAACTAATTCATAACTTAACGAAACGAGTTGATTCTTATCTCAAAAGTTAGATCTATGTCTTAACTAAAAATCTGGAGGTTTTCAATATTTAATATAAAGTTTAGAACCCTCAGATATTATTTGGGAACCCAAAAGTTTGACAGCTCAAAAATGGCCAACATAGGGTTTTTAACGAGCTTTTTCCCTAACCTAAACACCTCGAAAAATGGACGTTCTTGACTTTAAAATTTCTTTTGTATATAATAGTTTAATGCCTATTAAAACCAAAGCCTAAATCATTTTGGAGCTTGGCCAAAAACAGCCTCAAATTAGGCCGAAAAATCTTTAAAAACCTGGAAAATTATATATATATATATATATATATATATATATATATATATATATATATATATATATATATATATAAACTTGACGTTTTAAGTGGGTTTTATTTATAAACTTGCAATGTTGGGTGATTTAAGACATAATAACCTTTATACATACATATTATCATATATGGGGAGTTATTAAGTACCCTATATCAATTAGGGCTCGATTAAACACATCTGGTTCATCACCCATCAAATAACGCAAATTTCCATTTTACGCTCATATTTTGCCATGACACTCTCGGTGAGTCTTCATAGCCCCTATTTTCACTATCTATTGGGGTGGAAATAGATGCTCTATTTTCATATGGACATGAAAACTGTTTATTTCTTATATGTATTACACATGTGTTTATGTGGATCCATCAGCCCTCATATCATGAACCGTTAATTACATTTATTTGTAAGCGCGAATATATTAGGGATAGATCTAGTGGGAATCATGTCCCCCATTCGGGTTAGTCTTAACTGGCTAATAGTGGAATGCATATATATTTAACACACGATATTACAGTCGGGAATACTGCACAGGGCACACTCATTTAATTAAGCTTCGGTTGCATGATGGTTTATGTAATACATACATGGAATTTATGCTTTTATAAATTCAACTCATCTGATAATGTCCATACAATTGGTCTTTTCACGTAAACCTATGAGCTCACCAACATTTTGTAATCAACTTAATATGAGACTTGGTGACATCATCATGTCAAAACATGTCGTAATCATTTTGTCTGACTCGGAGGAGGAGCATACTCCCACTAGCCGATACAACCCGGAGGTGTTCACCGAGGAGGACCCATCTGAGGAGGAAGACCCCTCGGAAGATGAAGAACCCATGGAAGAATCAGACGAGGAAGAGCCAATGGAGGTCGACAAATCCTCCAGCCAATGGAGGCCCCCTCTTACGTCCCATATCACCCATTTGTACCATCTCACTGCACCTACCGCCCCCACCCCAACGGACCCCGAATGAAGTTCACGACCTGCAAAAGAGTGTTCATGCCGAGACGGGAGTCTATCCCAGTACCAGCACCACAACCAAGCCCACTGCAACAGCGACGGACAAACACCCGTAGAGTGGACTGGATGCCCGAGACCCTCCAAGAGTGGAGGCGGAAGGAGGGAATCCCATCCCAATTTGAGATCGGAGTACCATCCTCCGCACCGACCCCACCGCTCAGTCAAGAGCCGGCCGATTAGACCATACCTCTTATGGTAGCAAGGTCTTCATGGCACGACCTCCAAATCCGGTTACTTAACCAGGATATTGGATAGATGACTGCTCGTATGGAGCGGGAGGAGTTGCAAAACTCCAACCTATATTGGGTCAACCAGCACGCCCTCATTGTTCAACGGGACGGGCTGGAGGAGCTTCGGCAACGACTAGCCGAATACGAGGCTCGTAATGAGGAGATAGCATGGTGCCTCAATGCATTAGAGAAGGGAGAGACCCCCGATCACTCCCACACCTAGTACCCCCATCTTTGTAATGTTAGGAATTATTATGTAATAACGTAGGACTTAAAATTTTCGGGTAATAACCCGCCCCGATGTACGAAATTATGAATTATTAATGAAAATTTCATTTTATTTATGACTCTGTGTTTGATAATTATAGAACTGTGCCCTAAGAAAAATTCGAATCTTTAAGACTCAACTTCTTATACCCTGTTTATTTTTTAAGATAATGTCGCGAAAAAGATCCATGAACACTGCTGAAATCGAGCAACTCATAGCACAAAGAGTAGCCGCCGCCATAGCCACCTACGAAACCAATCAGAATGTTCTACCAACGGGGACGGTGGAGCTTTTCGTACTACAGGAGGAATCGAAACAAATCCCAAGGGTTGCGGGATTAAGAGGTTTTTGAGCCGCAAGCCCTGTTACTTCAATGGAACCGAGGGAGCTGTCGGACTAGTTCACTAGTTTGAGAAACTTGTGTCTGTCTTCCGCGTCAGCGGATGTATAGAAGATGAGAAAGTTAAGTTTGCTACTCACACTCTTCAGAATGGTGTATTAACTTGGTGGAATTCGTATGCCCAGTCTGTTGGAATCGACACGGCCTATCAAATCGCATGGACTGAGTCAAAACAGATGATGACCGATGAGTACTGCCCGCGGAATGAACTACAAAAGATGGAATCCGAGTTCTGGAATCTCTAGATGACGGGTACAAAGGTTGCCGGATACACTAACCGTTTCCATGAACTAAGCTTACTATGCCCACAAATGGTGACCCCCGAGTACAAGAAGGTTGAACGCTACATTTGGGGACTCGCCCCTCAATCCAAGGCAACGTCACCGCCTCAAACCCCACCTCCATCCAGGGCGCCATCCAAATGGAGAATAATTTGATAGATCAAGTGGCTCGATGGAATGAGGCCAAAGCAGAAGAGAATAAGAGAAAATGGGAAGACAAGTCTGGGAAGAATTCGGGTTCGCAGTCCAAAAAGCCCGAAACCATTAAAGCCTTCGTAGCTGGAGCCGAACCGAGGAAAGACTACACTGGTACCAAACCCCTTTTCAACCAATGCACCTACCACCACAACAAAGATCCCTATCCAACCCCTTGTGGGAAGTGTAAGCGTCTTGGTCATCTGACCAAGGATTGTAGATTCAACAACAACAGCAACAATAACAGCAACAACTACGGCAACAGCCAGGGGAGCTGCTTTGAGTGTGGAGTTGTCGGGCACTATAGGAATGTGTGCCCAAAGTTGAAAAATGGCGGAGGAGCTCAAGGGAGAGCTTTTGTGTTGGGAGCTGGAGACGCTCGTCAGGACCCCAATGTAGTATCAGGTACATTTCTTCTTAATGAAATTTATGCTTATGTACAATTTGATATTGGGGCCGATAGGAGCTTTATTTCTGCTAAGTTCAGTGAACAATTGAATGTCCCTCAATCCCCTTTAAACAACTCATATACTATGGAGTTAGTCGATGGCAAACTGGTTGAGGCAAATAGTATCATTAAGAATTGCACACTGAAATTGGTCGATCATCCCTTTAAGATAGACTTGATGCGTATCAAACTCGGATGTTTTGACATAGTTATTGGTATGGATTGGTTTTCAGACAATCATGACGAACTCCTATGTGGTAAGATGGTCGTAAGAATACCACTTAAGAAAAAGAAAGTCCTAACAGTCCTAGGAGAAAGAAAGAATCGCCAATTAAATGTAATATCTGGCTTAAGAACATTGAAATGCCTTCGGAAAGTTTGTCATGCAGTGTTGGTTCAACTAGTGGAAAAGGAGGTGAAGGAGAAGCGACTTGAAGAAATCTCGGTAGTTCGTGACTATCCAAAGGTCTTTCCTGAATACTTTCCCGGACTTCCACCAACTAGGCAAGTAGAATTTCAGATTGACTTGGTTCCTGGAGCTGCACCTGTCGCACGAGCATCTTACCGATTAGCACCGTCGGAGATGCAAGAATTATCCAATCAACTGCAAGAACTGTTGGATAAAGGTTTTATCCGACCAACTTCCTCACCTTGGGGAACTCCGGTCTTATTCGTAAAGAAGAAGGACGGATCCTTTAGAATGTGCATTGACTATCGAAAGCTGAACAAGTTAACCATCAAAAACTGATACCCTCTCCCCAGAATCGACGATTTATTCGATCAACTCCAAGGATCTAGATTTTACTCTAAGATTGATCTGCGATCTGGATACCACCAAGTTAAGGTTCGTGAAGAGGATATACCCCGACAACATTCAGAATTCGTTATGGACATTACGAGTTCCAGGTGATGCCATTCGGTTTAACCAACGCACCAGCTGTATTCATGGATCTCATGAATCGAGTGCGTAAGTCGTATTTAGACAAACTTGTAATAGTGTTCATAGACGATATCCTTATATACTCTCATAGTCAAGAGGAACACGAGCAACATCTGAAGATAATCCTAGAGCTACTAGAGAAAGAACATTTGTACGCCAAATTCTCTAAGTATGAATTTTGGCTACGAGAGGTAAAATTCCTAGGGCATGTCATCAATAGCCAACGAATTCAAGTAGATCCATTAAAAATCGAGGCTATTAAGAACTGGGCAATGCCTGGGACTCCAACGGAAATCCGTCAGTTCCTAGGTCTTGCCGGTTATTATAGACGATTTGTCGAAAAGTTCTCTAAGATAGTAGGTTCGCTAACGGAATTAACTCGGAAGGATGTGAAGTATATTTGGGGTGAAGACCAGGAGACGACATTCAAACTATTGAAGCAGAGATTGTGTAGTGCGCCTATTCTGTCCCTACCTGAGGGAACAGAAAACTTTGTGGTCTACTGCGATGCCTCACACAACGGGTTAGGTTGTGTGTTGATGCAGAAGGATAAAGTCATCGCTTACGCATCGCGGCAACTCAAAATCCACGAGGTGAACTATACGACTCACGAGTTGGAGCTCGGAGCAGTGGTGTTTGCTCTTATAATATGGAGGCATTACCTTTACGGGACAAAGTGCACGGTATTCACGGATCATAAGAGCCTTCAGCAGATTCTGGACCAAATGAAGTTGAACATGAGGGAACGACGCTGGGTTGAACTACTAAGCGATTACGAATGCGAGATCCGGTATCACACGGGCAAGGCAAACGTTGTAGCTGAAACCTTAAGCAGAAAGGAACGGGTTAAACCCCTGAGGGTCCGAGCTTTGGTCATGACTATACAGTCAAACCTGAACTCTCAAATCCACGAGGAACAGAAAGAAGCAGTAAAGGATGAAAAGCTGCTAGAAGAAGCCTTGAGAGGATGAATAAACAGTTTGAAATCAAGTCCAATGGATGTCGGTACTTAACGAACAGAATTTGGCTACCAAAATTTGGAGGGTTGAGGAAGCTGGTCATGGATGAAGGGCATTAACCAAGATATGCTATTCACCCAGGGTCAGAGAAGATGTATCAGAACCTGAAGGAAGTATACTGGTGGCCGAATATGAAGGCTGACATTGCTACGTATGTCAGCAAATGTTTAACATGTTTGAAAGTTAAGGCTGAGCATCAGAAGCCGTCAGGATTATTAGTTCAACCAGAAATACCTCAGTGGAAGTGGGAGAATATAACCATGGACTTCATCACAAAGTTGCCAAAGACTTCTGGAGGTTATGACACCATTTGGGTGATTGTGGGCCGACTCACAAAAACTGCACATTTCCATCCAATCAAGGAGACTGATAAGATGGATAAGTTAACACGAATCTATCTTAAAGAAGTCATCTTAAGGCATGAAGTTCCTGTATCAATTATATCAGATAAGGACGGTCGGTTCACATCAAGATTTTGGCAATTGTTACAACAGGCGTTGGGTACACGCCTGGACATGAGCACGGCCTATCATCCGCAGACGGATGGTCATAGTGAAAGAATGATTCAGACATTGGAGGACATGCTAAGGGCATGTGTTATCGACTTTCGCAAAAGTTGGGACAGACATCTACCATTAGTTGGGTTTTCCTATAACAACAGCTACCATTCGAGTATTAAGGCTGCTCCATTCGAGGCACTTTATGGGTGAAAGTGTCGGTCACCGGTTTGTTGGCCTGAGGTACGAGATAGCCAGATCACTGGACCCGAGATCATCCAGGAGACTACAGAATAGATAGTCCATATTTGGAACCGATTAAAGATCGCACGGGAACGACAGAAAAGATATGCAGATATTAGAAGAAAGGATCTAGAATTCCAGGAGAGAGATCAAGTAATGCTGAAAGTCTCACCTTGGAAAGGTGTAATCCGTTTTGGGAAACAAGGAAAACTCAATCCTCGTTATATCGGACCATTCAAGATTTCCAAAAGAATTGGCCCGGTAGCCTACCGACTCGATCTTCCCCCAAAGCTAAGAAATGTTCATAATACATTCCACGTGTCCAACCTTCACAAGTGTCTGTCTGATGAAACACTCGTCATACCCATGGATGAACTGGAACTAGATGATAAGTTGAACTTCATTGAAAAACCCGTGGAAATAATGGACCGAGAAGTCAAGAAACTAAAGCACAGCCGAATCCTGATAATAACAGTCAGATGGAACTCTAAGCGAGGTCCTAAGTTTACATTGGAACGCGAAAATCAGTTCCGGAAGAATACCCTCATTTGTTCTCAAATACTCAAATAATGGAGAACACGAGCTAATTTCGGGACGAAATTCCCTTAACAGGTGGAGACTGTAACATCCGACACTAAACCAGGTTAGCAACTACGACCTAAATTTACTAGCCAATTATAACCTAATCAGTGGTCATTAACAATTAATCGAAGTGATTAACAATGTTCATGGGGAAATTCAACTCAATTAGAATCAATTTCATCGGTCCGATGAATCGGAAAATTAATTAATCCGATCGATTTGCGATATGATGGATTAATTCAACTAAGTACATAATTAAATTATGATTAATGACACTAATCATACACTAATACACTTTCTTAACATTAATTATGCAAGACTAAAACAATTAATTAAAACAATGCATCCAAAAGTATTTATGAAATTACAAAAAAAGGGAAATACAAGAATACATTTCTAAATACTTTTATACAAAAAAAATACATAAAAATACATCACATGGCTGGCCATAGGGTGGTACATGTGTAGCTTTTGACTTCAATTTTTATTATTAAAACACCATACACAATCACCATCATCACACTTCACTCTTACACTCCACCAAGATTACACTCAACCTTCAAATCCATCATCATTTCACCACCTTTTCTCTATCTATAAATAAGAGATCAAATTCACTTCATTTCTCAAATCTTGCAAACACAAATCCTCTCTTTTCTCCTCTTTAAAATCCGGCCAACCCACCCCATGAACACCAAAAATTTGTAACTTTCATTCCTTCAAGTTATTCAAGAAACTCTTGTGCAACTATGTTCAAGACATCTTCTGCTCATTTTCATTCTTCTAACACATCAAAGTAAGTAAATACTAACTTATAATCTCTTATATTTATGTTTATATAAGTCTTGCATAATATATATAATCACCAACAACAACAAGTTTCATAAAAACTCAAGTTTATAAATCACTATTTTTTTTTAGGTTTGTTTTCTTCAAATGTGTTTATAAATATATAAACACATTATGTAAGTATAAATATTATGAAAAAAAGTTATCTAAATGTGTTTTATAACCTTTTATACAAGTAGTTTTTGAATAAAAAACAAGATTCACAAGTTGTAAATATGTAATCTCGTATATTATCAGCACCTTTAATGTTCTTTATCAAATCCCGAGAAGAATCAAGCTCAATAATTGAGAAATGATGAAGAAAAGATAAATGGAATATTGAGAGAGAAATGCTAAAAGGCGGCTGTGATATTCTCAATTGATTCAACCGTGTAATACAATGAAAACCCTAGAAGCCTATTTTTAGGCTCCTTTAATTAACTATGGAGCTTTGTCACATTTAGTCCCTTGACTTTTACAATGAAATAAATTACAAGGAAATAAAATACAAGGAAACTACTAAGTTAATAACTATTACAAAACAACTCCCTATGGTCGAAATAAAATGTCTAACAATCTCCCCCTTTTTGATCATTTAGGAGGTCCTGGAACTCTGGCATGGTCTGTTGATTCTCGGAGTCCAAGGACGACGTCGAAGCGTCTGGTCACTTGTCTCATATGTTGTCGTTCGTTCAGGAGGTCAATGCCGCTGAGGGTATCCTGTATCTCCTTTGGTGAGCATCTTTGTTCAGGATCAGGTTGAGCGTCAAAATCTTGTACTTTCTGTGTAAGAGCAGCTCGAACCAATCGGAGTGTACCATCGGAGTAGCATGGAAGATCCTCAAAGCGCATGTACATTTTATAGCCCTTGTAATTGACAAAAATGACACCGGGGTCTCCAGAGAGTACAACTCTGTAAGCCGGATGATGGCCTAGAAGGCAGCTATCCTGTTCTGGTGCTCGTAGGCCCACTTTAACCAACGCGCTCTCGATCGCCATCTGGATGTCTCTTAGGCACATAATGATCGAGCGGCGGTTCATGCTTCGTACTAGGACACCTACAGCTGTCATGTGCGTCATACGTTTGCTGATGCGATTTTTTAGGCAGTTGTGCAAAAACTCAATGTCGTCGGCCATTATGAAGTCTAGGTCATTAACAAAGATGTCATCAGCCGTGCCATCTTCTCTTTCTACTTGAAAGGAAGGATAGTAGACTTTGGCTCTTTTGCACATTGTTATGGTTCGAAGTTTCTTTATCTTCGATTTCCAGACCTTTGACCTTCTTTCCCGGAGCATCAGTTGATAGTATTCGGCCTGTTCAGCTTTGGTAACATTTGTAAGTTCCATAAGTAGGCGTCTGCTGAAAGAAACAGGCTTCTTTTTGAATACCATTTTGAATCTTTCTTCTAAGTATGGGTTTTGAAACTGCTCCGGGGGAAACTTCTGTAAGAATTCTTTAAGGCCCTGAACGGGGGGTTCTTCGATTTCATCCTTTTTAGCTTCAAGAAGCTTTATGATTGTCGCCCTCCGTTCTTGTCGAATTTTATCCTTTTCTTCTTGAGGCAATTTTTGAACTTCGCCTTTTGAATACTGACCGACCCAGAATATGTCATCTTTTCTAAAAATACCAGGGCCTTCTGGAGTTTCATCGAAGCAATCGACCCTTTTCGTTTGGGAAGGACCTGGATGTTCGGTTTGTTGGACTGGAGGAGGGCTTGGGGATCTTGGAGGGCTTAGGACAATGTGGGATTCTTTGAGTGACTGGGGAGCTTGAATAGATGATATGATTTCTTCTTGAGGGGCTGGTGGTGGTGAGTTTAGGAAGTCAAAGGAAGAGGATGAAGAGTTTTTCGCTGGAGATTCGGGTTCAGGCTTAGCAATTAGTAAGGGTTCGTTGTCATCAATATCAGAATCTGAACCAGATACCAAAATGATTTCAACTTTCTCATGAGCTTCCTCGAATTCTACCATAGCTGTCATCGGATCCAGTGGAGCTGGACCCTCGACCATGGGCTCGTCTTCTATGAAAAGGTATTCCTGAGCCTCCTGCCTCTGTTCCCCTGACCCCTGAAACTCTGTCCCTTCAGTGGTCTCTGCTCCCCCTATTAACATCACGGGTTCCTCATGCTGAACCTTCTGCCTTTTCTCCCCCTCATGACGATCATGGTCGTCCCGATCGTCATGCTTTCTTTTTGGGGCCTCGGCTTGAGGGCGGCACTGGAGTTCGATTACCGCCGACTCAAGGCGGTCCATTCATGAATTAATCTGCTCTTGAACTTTCAGAATTAGGCGAGTCAGTGCATCGATATTTTCTGATAGCTCTGCCAGTTGGTTTTGGACTGAATGGGATCCAGGTGGAGGGCAAGCTTCGGAAGCGACACCCTTACCCTTTATGAGTGAAAGTAGGGCGGTGTGACGTTCCTCGGCAGCTTCCCTTTGGGCGTCCAGTTCAGCCCGGGTAATCACGCCGACAGCACGTAGAGCTGCCGTTAACATCTCCAAATTGATCGGGAGATGGCCGGAAGTGGATGGCGTTGATTGAGCCACTCCCGGTCTTCCTTCCATCATTTCTGGCTCCTGTATAGGACGCGCAGATCTGGAAGTTTGAGGAGCTGCCACGGAGGCAACTCTTGGGGATGCCACGTAGGCATCGTGCGGTGTGTGTGTTTGGGGGCATGGAATTGTGAATGAATGAAGTGCGGCCACATGGGGAGGAGTGTGACCTCTTTCAACACCGCCACTCTCCGAATGAGAGGGCGATGGAGTATGTGCTATGACCCCATGGAATGAAGTGGTTTCCCTTTGAGGGGAAACCAAGTGGGTGGTGGTGGTTATTTCGACCGTTGGACTGACGGACTTATGATGGGGAGTCCGGCTAATTGGGCTTGGTTCACCCTCGGATTGCATATCCCTTGCTTGCACGACAGAGATGGTTCTTTCTGAATCCGCCGTCTCTGGTACCTCACCACCTGCTTCCTCCCTCACTAACACAGGCTCCCTCTCACCTATACCCAAAGATTGTTCAACTTCCACCCGAGCTCCCTCATCCTCACTCATGCTCGCCGCACCTTCGGATTGGCTAGTCTCCGACGGTTCTGACTGAGACTCATCCGGATAACACTCTTGAATATATGCCCGAACCCGTTCCAACCCCCTTGACCTCATTAGCAAAGATAGAGGTATTTTCATTATCGGCACTGCGGGGGCCTCCATTGGCAGTGTTAGCTTTTGAATTGCCACTGTGGGGTAGACGTCTGCCTCAGGACGTTCGTGGATATCGTCATCATGGTCCATGGCATACTGGATGATTAGCTGCAGAAACCGCTGTAGAGGTATGTATTTTCTGCCTTTCTTAGTTCCCCTCTCCACGTGGACTCTTCTTAATTCCTCGAAAAGGAAAGCAGCATAATCCACATGTCGGTCAAAGACAAAGTCAGTGAACATGGCTAGTACCTGAGCCGAGGCGGAGTCGTGGCCGGAATGCTTCGCTGTGAAGCATTTGTTGATTACATCAAAGAGGATCCGCCAGTGAGATTGAAGGTTTTTGGTGTGGAAATCTGAGGGTTTTGAAAGAGGGCCATCATAGCCCAGGGTTTGGATTTTAGCTAGGGTTTCGGTGATGGATGGGTTGGGATCAAAATGTTCGCGGGTTGGAAGGTAGAATTCGGCGGGTAGGTGAAGGATATGGCGTATGGCGGATATAGTGAGTTTGACTGGAACACATTCGATGGTGGATGTAAGGTGAGGTTCGGGGTCAGGAAAGTATTGCAACCTGTTCCAGAATTGTTGCAGATAGATCTGAGGAACAGCAATGGCGGTAGATAAGGCGTAATATATTGGGTGGCGAGTGAGGATGTCGAATGCAAGGGTTTGGGTTCTTTGGTTAGAATGGAGACGTCGAGTTGCCAGTTGTGCGGAATAAACTCGACAAACTCGGCGTTGGGGAGGATGGATTGTTCTGGGAGTTGGGCGTTATTATTTGGGATGGGGGGATGGGGTATGGTAAGAATAACTGCTGGTTCCATCATCCTGGAAGGTGTAACAGAGTTAGAATAAGAAGACTTTAACTGGTAAGGCGTTGATGTGAAGTCTAGATTAGTGTGAAATAGAAACTGCCTGATCTGTTTAGCATCGGGTCTTTATTAGTAGAATAAAATTCTACTAATAAATCCAAAGTCAATCGTTAAGAGACCGATGTTAGACCAGACTTTTTCACTCAAACACTAGTCCTGACTCTAATCAATGGTGCACTTTGAGGAAAATATTTTTGTATTTTTTGAATTTATATAAAAAAATGTGAAAATGAAAAAATTTGAAAAATGCTAAGTGTTGGATTTCGGATGGTCCGAATTCGGATGAACAGTGTCACTGAATTTGGATTAGGCCAAAATCCGGATGATGCATGAATGGTATGTGTGGGGTCCGAATTCGGATGACTTGACACGAGTGGCCGAATTCGGATGGGGGTCCGAAATGGCTGTAAGTGGCAACGTGGATGTGAGGTGGTCCGAATTCGGATGGTGCAAGAGCATGGTCCGAATTCGGATGTGGTGCGGATGGAAATGTTATGTATGCTGGAATGACAAGGAACCCAACTCGGATGGGAACCGAATTCGGATCCAATCCGAGTTCGGATGCACAGTGATGATGCAATGTGACTTCGGTTAATTTAAAAAATTCCTTAAAGGACCGAATTCGGATCATTGTGGACCGAATTCAGATCAACAGTGACCGAATTCGGATCTACAGTGACCGAATTCGGATTTCGGATGGTTGAAAAATTGAAAAAATTAAACTAAGTGGGACGTCCGACTTCGGATGATGGTCCGAACTCGGGCATCCGAAATGCATGAGAGCAGTTAATGAGTTTTGCAAAAAATAAACGTGAACAGTTGAAACTTAACAAAAATGCATGAAATTACATATCCTAATCTAAAACAACCTATGGAACATTTTATCTAACTACTACTAAGTAAAGAGAACACATTAAAGTACCTAAAACTAGCAAAAACCGAGAAGAAAAATGAAGAAAAACATGAGAATCAAACACATAAAATATGAAGTTATAAAGTAAAATAAAGCTAGAAATATGTTACCTGGAAGTGCAGAAGACGAGAAATGCAAGAAATTTGAAGAAAAACGATGTTTCAGAAACTTGAGATGTTTTTAATGGTGGTTTGACGGTGAGGATTCGACGAAGAGGAAGAAGAAGGAGGAAGAAAGGTTGTAAATGAAATGTTTACCGTTGACCCGCCCATTTATATGCGCGCGGGTCGGGTCAGGTCAAGCAGATCCGCGCCCAAAATTGTAAATGGGCCGCCAGATATTTTATTTTCACACCACCACTCACAACAACAACAAAACAAAAAATATTGGGCCTTACTTAATAAATAAATAAAAAAAATTTAGCCCAATTTATAAAATCTTTTTGAGTTTTTCTTTGAAACAACAAAATAAATATATTTTTGGTATTTTCTTTTAGTGTTTAAGTTAAGATAAAACTAAACCAAAATAAAATAAGATAGAATAAAATAAAATATTTTTGGCTTTTTGATAAATTTGAAATTTAAAATCTTTTTGGAATTTTCTGACCTATTAAATTAATCTTAAAATTAAATTAAAGTATAACCAACCTAAAATTTAAAATTTAACTATAAGAAATTAAAAAAGAAACAAAGAATTATAAGAATTTAAAATCCTAACTATACTCCCCCTCAAATAAATATCGGTTCTTTTCCTTTTGATTTTCTGATTAAAGTCGTTAACCCTTTTAAGCCTTAAAAATACAGACAAACCTGGATATTGTTTGCGACCCACTCCATGATGAACAATTCACACAACAATTTGTCAGGATGATTAATTATTAAAAATGTACACAGATAAGGAAATATTGAGTTTCAATGTTGTGACACAATCCATAAATTTAAATAACAGATATTTTCTAAAATAAAGGAATTTCAATCATGATAGATTGTAATAGAATTATTTAAGACAATATCTGATATTTAATTGGAAGGCGGATTCAACATGCCGATATGGGATACTAAAAACTGAAAACGAGGTTCGTCTAAAGCTTTAGTAAATATATCCGCAAGTTGATATTCCGTGCCAACAAAATACAACTCAATGGTTCCCTTTTCTATGTGATCTTTAATAAAATGAAATCTGATATCTATGTGTTTTGTTCGAGAGTGCTGCACAGGATTACAACAGATGGAAATTGCGTTTCGAGAATCACAGTAAATTGGGATATTGGTGAATGAGAATCCATAATCGCGTAATTGTGTTCTCATCCACAGCACTTGAGAGCAACAGGTTGCAGCTGCTACATACTCAGCCTCAGCTGTAGATGTGGAAACACAATTCTGCTTTTTGGAAGACCAACTCACCAGTCTATCTCCTAAAAACTGTATTCCTCCCGACGTGCTTTTTCTGTCAACTCTACAACCTGCAAAATCAGCATCTGAAACGCGGTAAGATCGAAATCGGTTCCCTTTGGATACCATAGACCAAGTTCGGGTGTACCCTTAAGATAACGAAATATGCGTTTTACCGCAGTTAGGTGTGATTCTTTTGGGTCGGCCTGTAATCTAGCACAAAGACATGTTGAAAACATTAGATCCGGCCTACTGGCAGTCAAGTATAGTAAGGATCCTATCATCCCTCTGTAAGTTGTATTATCAACACTTTTCCCAGAAGGATCGGTGTCTAACTTACAGTTGGAGGCCATGAGAGTTGCGATACTCGTGCAAGAGTCTAACTTATACTTCTTGAGAATGTCAAGACTATATTTCGACTGGTTCACAAAAATTTCATCCTCAAGTTGTTTGACTTGTAATCCGAGGAAAAAGTTCATTTCCCCCATCATACTCATCTCGAACCTGGACTCCATTACGGCTGAAAAATCCTTACAAAAATTACTGTCAGTAGATCCAAATATAACGTCATCGACATATATGTGTACTAGCATTATACGTGGGCCTTCCCTTTTTGTGAACAGAGTTGTGTCCACCACACCTTTATAGAAACCGGCAGAAATAAGGAAATTTGAAAGACTATCATACCATGCTCGAGGTGCTTGTTTTAAACCATAGAGGGCTTTATCTAGCACATAAACATGGTCAGGTTTATGTGCAACAACAAAGCCTTGTGGTTGTTCAACATACACCTCCTCGTTAAGTTCACCATTTAGAAAGGCAGTCTTGACGTCCATTTGGTACACTTTGAAATCTTTGTGTGCCGCGTACGCCAAGAAGATTCTGATTGCTTCGATCCGTGCAACTGGAGCGAAGGTCTCGTCATAATCTATCCCTTCTTGTTGTTGGTAGCCTTTGGCAACAAGTCTTGCTTTATTCCTTATCACAATGCCGTTCTCATCTCGTTTGTTCTTAAAGATCCACTTTGTTCCGATCACTGTACGGTCTTTTGGTTTGGGAACTAACCGCCATACTCTTAGCTGTTCAAACTGGTTGACTTCCTCTTGCATTGCAACTATCCAATCTGGATCTGCCAGAGCTTCATCCACACGAGTGAGCTCTATCATACTAAGGAATGATGCGAATAGGCATTCATTAGCAGATGCCCTACGAGTTTGGACTCCTGTTGAAACATTACTAATGATTTGATCTGTTGGGTGACTTCGAGTCCATTTAATCTCGTGTGGAAGGGGTGCTCGGGATGGAACCTCTGGGGTTAATGTGGGGATGGAAGAGGATTCATGGTCAATGGTTTCAAATGATGGTACAACTGGTTCCGGTTCGATTCCCGAGTGTTCAGGTGAAGGAAGAATTGTTGGTATTATATGTGAGGGTATTATAGGAGTAGATTCAACTGCGGATGTGTCGGTGGATGATGTGGATGGATGAGGGTATGTTGATGAAGATGGAGCGGAGAAACTTTGTGGCGTAGTTGAACTGGAAGGATTACCTACATTATTGACAACATTAGAAACACTAGCGTTAGGACCGAAAAATTCAACATAAAAAGGATCAAACAAATTAACCAAATCAGAAGAAGAAAAGGAAATGGCGTTATTAGAAGAGTCTCCAGACATTTGAGTAATGCGAGGTCCTGATTGATCAACTTCGGGTGCCAGTTCAGCCAACTCATCAAATGTGACATGCACACTTTCATTGATTGTTCTGGTTCGGGTATTGAATGCGCGATACGCCTTCGAGTTGGATGAGTATCCAATGAAGATCGCTTCATCCGCCTTTTCGTTAAACTTCCCGATGTTGTCTTTGTCGTTCAGCACATAGCACCTGCAACCAAATACACGTAAGTACTTGATAAATGGTACTTTATTCAAAAAGAGTTGGTAAGGAGTTTTGCTAAAGCGCTTATGGATAATGGAGCGATTTTGTGTATAGCATGCTATTGATACGGCTTCGGCCCACAAGAACGGAGGTAGCTTCGAGTATGTGAGCATTGTACGAGCGACTTCCACAAGCGTATGGTTACGCCTTTCCACGACCCCATTTTGTTGAGGAGTTCGAGCAGTAGAGTATTGATGCTGAATACCTTTGGATCGAAGGAAACCCTCAACTACCGAGTTCTTGAACTCCGTGCCGTTATCTGATCTGATTGATTGCACTGACAGCTGCTGTTGGGTCTCGACACTCTTGATAAAATCTATGATTTCTTGAGCTGTCTCGTCCTTGGAACGTAAGAACCTGACCCAGGTATATCGTGAATAGTCATCTACGATAACCAACACATATCGTTTCCCATTTATGCTTTGAGTCCTCATCGGTCCGCATAAATCCATGTGAAGTAACTCCAATACACTTTTTGTTGATGGTTCGAGCTTTGGTTTGTGAGATGATCATTTCATTTTTCCTTTCTCACAAGCTCCACACAGATGGTCCTTTTCATAGCGCAATTCAGGAAGACCTTTAACCAATTGTTTCGCAGCCAGCTTGTTGATATTATCAAAGTTCAAATGGGATAATCTTCGATGCCACAACCAAGAGTCTTTTGAAGAGGCTTTTGATAGTAGGCAAATGTTATCCTTCACTATTAGCTTAGCTGCGTCAATGGTGTAGAGGTTAGAGTTTCGGGAACCTGTTAGGATTTCTTTTCCATCCATACTCTTTACACTGCAGTTCTTAGCTCTAAAAGTTACCTCTAGTCCTTTGTCACAGAGCTGTCCTATGCTAAAAAGATTATGTGATAACCCCTCAGCATAGTCAACGTCCTTGATGACCAGATTATTTAGAACTAAGTCCCCGTATCCTTTGATGTGAGCCTGATGGTTGTTCCCGAATTTTACAGATCTGCAATACTGTTCAACAACGTTGGACAGCAATTCTCTTCTCCCCATCATATGCTTGGAGCAACCCGAATCCATATATGTGAGACCCAAGATTTCTCAAAGGTCTTAAGTCTAGGCCCAGTAGCAACACAATATCAATCATGAAACTAAGATAAAATTAACAGTGCGGAATTAAAGTTAATTACAATCAGAGACAATATTAAGTAATAGGGACAGACTTCTAGACTATTACATCAAAGCACAAAATATAGACTAGCCCCGAACCCCAAAGCTCTATTATCAATCAAGTACCAAGGTGTTGAAACAGGTTCTAAAGCACTTCAAGCTCTTTCAAAGTCCTGACCTAAGAACTAGGTCCAGCCAATCCTTTGCCTTTACCTGAAAAGAAATGCAACAACGGGGTAAGCTTATTTGCATAGTGAGAATGTAGAATTTCACATTTAACATGCAATTACGAACGCAGAAGCATATGCACTGCACTCTGCTCATGCACGGCTCAGCTTTATTGCTTATGCACTGCACTAGGCTCATGCACAGCTCAATCTCGAAGGGACATTGGCCAATTAATGCTCTTTAGATGCGCGGCTTTACTCAGCTCCCAGTTATAAAACTGTTGTTGCTCTTGAGACTTTTAGACAAATTCATAAGGAATGCTCGGATGATGATAACTCCATACACACGCATCATTAGTGGGGATCAGCCACGTACTGGGCAAGCTACCAGTAATTGTTATATGGGTATCATCAGAATGCTCAGCTCTAGCTACCCTCTGTGCTTTCATCACGTAAATCAGCACATCATAAGCCTAACATTAACCCAACACTGAGCAATAGTGATGGAGTTAAGCTTAACAATCAAATGACTCGTCAATGAAATAGAAGCTACAAGAATAAATGATCGGCTCAACAATTCATAGTAATCATGGCAATTATCAATATGCTCAATAAGATCAGAATGCCAATAAAATCAGGATCATGCAACAAAAGTCTCAATTCACATAATTTGCAGTTAAAGTAAAATCTACAACTCACAGTTACTGGTTATTTTGCACTTTCTGGCTCTGGCTCTGTTGCTCACAATCTGTAGTGGATTAGAACCACTATCTGACTTATATCAGACTTTCAGATGCTTGCCATTTTGCTTGTTGCTCAATCTGTTAATCATATCATTTCTGATATTTTATTAGCCTTTAAATCATTTGAATGGTATATTCAGTATTCATTCGTTGTCCTTTAATCTCATAGTCTAAATATAATCAATTCTTTCATTCGTATTCTTGGTTAATTAATATTCTCTAAAGATCAATGTGTATATATATATATATATATATATATATATATATATATATATATATATATATATATATATATATATATATATATGTATGTATGTATTAATATATATACTCATTTTGCTAACTATTTCGTTATTTTATGCGTTGTCTATGTATTTTATTCAATATAATCAATTTAGGGAGTGGGTTTCGAGTTTACATACTAATTTCAAAGCATGATAATAAATTTGAAAGCATCATTTCGAATTTAGTGATTAAATTCGAAGACATGAGGTTAAATTCGAACATAGGCTAATTTGAATACATTAAATTCGAAATCCATGTGCTAAATTCGAATACCCATTCGAATTTAATGCATAAATTCGAAGGCTTATGTACAAACTCGAATTCCCTTCGATTTTAGGGGTTAAAGTCGAGACCTTGGTTCAATTTTAGCTAAATTCGAGTTTGTTTTTGGCATCTCGAATTTGTTCATAAGTTACAGCTTTAAAACATGAATTTCTAAGCCTAAATTCACTAATATGTTAAGTATTAAGCATAGATTCAATTATATTGTACATATTCTAGCTAAAATCAAGTTAGTATAGCTTTAAACTCATGCAAAATGCTAAATTCGAATTTATATCTTCAAAACCGAAAGTATAAAAACTTTAAACATAATTTCTTACCTCAAATTCGTATGTAATCACACGTGAAATAGTAGAGTCTTGTAGCACACTCCGAGATCTTTCCAACGATATATAAAACTTGATAATCGGTCTGTCGGTTTGAGAGATAATTTAGAGAAAAGTAGAGAGAGAGTAGAGAGAGAAAATCTAGAGAGAGAAAGTCTAGAGAGAGAGGAGAGAGAGAGTAGAGAATGATTTAAATAATCATAATCACGTTTATATACTTAGCCAGTTACGTTTGCTACTTAACCCGTTTTTACTTTTGTATCTTACACCTCTCTTTTATTTAATTATCTTTAATATTTTATTAAATCATAATTTAAATATTTATATAATTTAATTAAATATTTCAAAACTTAATTAAATTATAACTCAAATAATGTAATAAAAATACATTATTGGTTCGATAATCAGATAATTAATTGGGCTAAAAGTTGGGTTGTTACAGAATGGGCTCCACCACGCACAAACTTCGTCTCTGAAGTTAGCTATGTTCGAATAGACTTGGGTAGATAGCTTTTCTGATATCTATTGATTTCCCAAGACTGATGTGAACCTTTGTGGTGTTTTCACTGAACGAGCACCATCTGTATTTCATGATTTATGCTTCTTTGAGATTCACAAGCACAAGAAACTCAAGTTTCTCTTCGGAGTTTATCTTTAATTCAATGTTTCGCTGTTATGTAATTGTCGTTGATCATTTTAGAAATTCTGAATTATCATTCATACCCTCAATATGTGAGCTTTATGCCTTATGCCATAATCAATTCAAATAATAACTCAATACATTAATTAACTCATATATCTCTTTTTCATTTGCTCTTGAAATAGTTACAGAGCTTTTTGGGGTCTGATATCTGTACTTTATGTTTCTTTTATTGATGATGTTACAATCATCAATCGCTTAGCCGATTTTGATGTGTGCCGACTTACTATGAATACTTATAATTTTCTTTGCTCTGTCAAACAAATGGAATCAATCCTCCGGCGCAACAACCAGAGCCAACTCTTCGTGTAACGACTCCACCTCACCAACCTTGGTCTCCAATTGCGCTGCCATATCCGCCAAATCCTTTATATAAGCAGCCTCTCGAGAAGCAAAATCCTCCAAGATGATCGAGTGTTTAAAAGCCGAGAATGAGAGATTGAGGCAAAATGTTGAAATGTTGCATTTAAAACTCGCCGAACAAAACAAAAGTTCGAACAGAGAATCAAAAATTTGGAGTTACAATCGACCACATCTTCTTCGCAACGTTTCAGCAGTTGATGGATATTTCAGGCAAGTCAAACATGATCAAGAACTTGAAGAGATCATACGCTTTCAAATCTTCCAGCGAATAGGAATATTAACGACATGGAAAACAAATGCTATACAGAATCGAATTCCAAGGAATGATTTTGATAGAAATCGACAATTTACTTAAGCTTTCTCAGTGTGATTCGTTAGACATGACGGCGGATTCTGTTATTGAAGTCAGGTCTCGAGTTACCAGGGTTCCAAAACCGTCTCCACGACCATTTACATCATCTTCCACTTTATCGTCATTGTCTTCCTCTATTAGTTCACTGTGCAATTCGGTCAAAAGGGCTTTGACAAAGCAATAACCTTTGGTTCTGTTTAAGTATATGTATAGACTTATGTTTGACCTTTCATTAGTGAATTTCTGAATTTAAAATTACTTTACTCTTTTTGGCGGAAGCTTTTCATTTTATATGCAGTTAGGTGGAATAGGAATTCCATATTAGATATCTCACTAGTCTCGCGTCGACATAATGAGAATCCATTCTTACATTTATTTTGGCATTTGACGGGCTTTTCATTGGCCATTTATGACCAATCGCTTGACTTTACAAAATTTCAGTCTATTTTCTTGTCACTCTCGCTTTGTGCCTCTGACTTCTTTGATTCTCGTTCAAGTTGTCATTGGGTGCTTAATTACTTGATTCAAATACTCTTCTTATTAATATTTATTAGATCAGCAACTTCTACCTCTGTCTGACACGCTGTAATCATTCAGATTACAAGGATTTACGAAGTAGCTTGTGCTTAGGATTATATTTTGATTTCTTAGAGCTTTTGAATCATACACGATTCAGATTACAATACCTATATTGTTTATAGGTATAATTTCTGATTGGAAATGTATTTGTATAGTAACTTTAACTGATACAACCCATAGGTCATCCGCATTATTCACTATCGATGACAGGGTTGTACAGTTAACTCAATACTTATTTTGGAATTGAAATTCGGATGGTAACGGAATTAAATCATTTTATCATATAAGAAACTTATTATTAGTTACCATTGGGGTCTTTTGGCGTCTCTAGTGTCTCCTCAGCATCCTCAGCAGTTATATGGAAAGCTCGCGGCTTTGCTGTAGGTATCATTGTAGTACTTTGTTGGATTGCTCTGCCAACTGGTTGTTCAGGATTAGTAATCATGCGTGCATTTGGGCAATGCTTAGCATAATGTCCACGCTCACCACAGTTGTAGCATACGTCGTTTCTTTCTGGGCACTCATCACTTCCATGTCCAATCTGTTTACAGGTGTAACACGTCACATCTCTATGATTGCAGCGTCCGCTATGAAATTTGTTACAACGTTTACACGGTCGCGCTCCTGACTGTATGGAATAAACTCTAGTCTTCTGAGGTGTAGAGGATGCTTGTGACTGCTGCTGACTGGACTTTGATGAACCGAAGAATCTACTAGACTTCTGTTTCTTAGGTGGAGATGGACAAGTAGGACTTATAGCCATCATAACGGGTTCACAACTAGAATCTGTGAATTCCCGCTCCACCATCCTTGCTGCTTCCACAATACTGAGATACTTTTTGAATTTTATGCTACTCATTTGTCTTCTATATGTTGGATTCAGACCCAGTCTGAATCGGTTTATCATACGCTCTTCTGTTGCTACTTGATATGACGAGTAACCGCAAAGTCTTGAGAACTCATGCTCATATTCATCAACGGTCTTAGTTCCTTGTTTCAATTGCATCAACTGCATCTCGAGTTCGTATTGTTTGTCTGTTGGACAGTATTTGGCGTTGAACATCTCCAAGAACTGCTCCCAATCCAATGTCATAATTGCTTCCTCACCATAGATGCTCCTTTGCGTTTTCCACCAGGCTCTAGCAGCTCCAACGAACAGTGCTGTTGCAAACTTAACTCTATTGATGTCCAGACATTCTGAGATACTGAAGACCTCTTCAGTATGACTATCCAATCAAACGCTTGTATTGGATTTACTGTGCCTTCAAATGTTATGGCACCACTCGCTTTGAAATCTTTGAATCTACAGCCTTTTGGCTGCACAACTCGTTGATTGGCATGCTCATTATCAGATTTCGATTCGCTTGACTGTTCAGTTTGCTTCTTTTTATGTTTATTTCTCTTTTCAGTTTTCTTTATTGATTCAATTTGCTCTAGCAGTTGTTGCTCATTATTCTGGGTTATTAGTTGTTGCATCATTTCCAGGACTTGCTCTGGGGTCATGCCACCTGATGGTCCACCTTCTCCTGACATAGCTCTGAAATTCAAATCACTAAATATTTAGCTCATTAGTCTAGCACGTTGTACCCTTTCATGCCCCGTCCTACTGGTCTCTGAAACCTATCTTAGTTCAAGCCATATTGTCATGATTGATACTATAGCATTGCACAAGTTTGAGATCGCGTATTACACATAATACAATGATTCACTCAAACTATTGCTCTGATACCATCCTGTGAGACCCAAGATTTCTCAAAGGTCTTAAGTCTAGGCCCAGTAGCAACGCAATATCAATCATGAAACTAAGATAAAATTAACAGTGCGGAATTAAAGTTAATTAGAAACAGAGACAGAATTTAAGTAATAGGGTACCAACTTCTAAACTATTTCATCAAAGCACAAATGTAAACTAGCCCGGGACCCCAAAACTCAATCATCAATCAAGTACCAAGGTGTTGAAACAGGTACTAAAGCACTTCAAGCTCTTTCAAGTCCTGACCTATAAACTAGGTCCAGCCAATCCTTTGCCTTTACCTGAAAAATAATGCAACAACGGGGTAAGCTTATTTGCTTAGTGAGAATGCAGAATTTCACATTTAACATGCAATTATGAACGCGAAAGCACATGCACTGCACTCGGCTCATGCACGGCTCAGCTCTATTGCTTATGCACTGCACTAGGCTCATGCACAGCTCAATCTCGAAGGGACATTGGCCAATTAATGCTCTTGTGATGCGCGACTTTGCTCAGCTCCCAGTTATAAAACTGTTGTTGCTCTTGAGACTTTTAGACAAATTCATAAGGAATGCTCGGATGATGATAACTCCATACACACGCATCATTAGTGGGGATCAGCCACGTACTGGGCTAGCTACCAGTAATTGCTATATGGGTATCATCAGAATGCTCAGCTCTAGCTACCCTCTGTGCTTTCATCACGTAAATCAGCACATCATAAGCCTAACATTAACCCAACACTGAGCAATAGTGATGGAGTTAAGCTTAATAATCAAATGACTCGTCAATGAAATAGAAGCTACAAGAATAAATGATCGGCTCAACAATTCATAGTAATCATGGCAATTATCAATATTCTAAATAAGATCAGAATACAAATAAAATCAGAATCATGCAACAAAAGTCTCAATTCACATAATTTGCAGTTAAAGTAAAATCTACAACCCACAGTTACTGGTTAATTGTGCACTTTCACTTTCTGGCTCTGGCTCTGTTGCTCACAATCTGTAGTGGATTAGAACCACAATCTGACTTATATCAGACTTTCAGATGCTTTTCATTTTGCTTGTTGCTCAATCTGTTAATAATATCATTTCTGATATTTATTAGCCTTTATATCATCTGAATAGTATATTCAGTATTCATTCGTTGTCCTTTAATCTCATAGTCTCAATTCTTTCATTCGTATTCTTGGTTAATTAATATTCTGTAAAGATCAATGTGTATATATATATATATATATATATATATATATATATATATATATATATATATATATATATATATATATATATATATATATATATATATTTGAAATCATGAGCTTCGACTTTAATCCTATATTCAAAATGAGAATTCGAATTTAATGTTTATAATTCGAATTTATTGCCTAAACCCGAAACTCACTACCTAAATTCGAATATATTGAATAAAATACATAGACAACGCATAAAGTAACGAAATAGTTAGCAAAATGAGTATATATATATATATATATATATATATATATATATATATATATATATATATATATATATATATATATATATATATATATATATATATATTGATCTTTAGAAAATATTAATTAACAAAGAAAGCAAAGGAATGAAAGAAAGATCTTAATGAGATTGATGATCATATGATCAAGATATGAGATTTTGAGATTAAAAGATCAACGAACGAACTTTGAGCTTATTAAACGAATGAATATTGAATATACTATTCAGATGATATAAAGGCTAATGAATATCAGAAATGATATGAATAACAGATTGAGCAACAAGCAAAATGGCGAGCATCTGAAAGTCTGACATAAGTCAGATAGTGTATCTAATCCACTACAGATTGTGAGCAACAGAGCCAGAGCCAGAAAGTGCAAATAACCAATAACAGTGAGTTGTAGATTTTACTTTAACTGCAAATTATGTGAATTGAGACTTTTGTTGCATTATCCTGATTTATTGGCATTCTGATCTTATTGAGCATATTGATAAATTGCCATGATTACTATGAATTGTTGAGCAGATCATTTATTCTTCTAGCTTCTATTTTCATTGACGAGTCATTTGATTGTTAAGCTTAACTCCATCACTATTGCTCAGTGTTGGGTTAATGTTAAGCTTATGATGTGCTGATTTACGTGATGAAAGCACAGAGGGTAGCTAGAGATGAGCATTCTGATGATACCCATATAGCAATTACTGGTAGCTAGCCCAGTACGTGGCTGATCCCCACTAATGATGCGTGTGTATGGAGTTATCATCATCCGAGCATTCCTTATGAATTTGTCTAAAAGTCTCAAGAGCAACAACAGTTTTATAACTGGGAGCTGAGCAAAGTCGCGCATCACAAGAGCATTAATTGGCCAATGTCCCTTCGAGATTGAGCTGTGCATGAGCCTAGTGCAGTGCATAAGCAATAGAGCTGAGCCTTGCATGAGCCGAGTGCAGTGAATGTGCTTTCGCGTTCATAATTGCATGTTAAATGTGAAATTCTGCATTCTCACTAAGCAAATAAGCTTACCCCGTTGTTGCATTATTTTTCAGGTAAAGGCAAAGGATTGGCTGGACCTAGTTTATAGGTCAGGACTTGAAAGAGCTTGAAGTGCTTTAGTACCTGTTTCAACACCTTGGTACTTGATTGATGATTGAGTTTTGGGGTCCCGGGCTAGTTTACATTTGTGCTTTGATGAAATAGTTTAGAAGTCGGTACCCTATTACTTAAATTCTGTCTCTGTTTCTAATTAACTTTAATTCCGCACTGTTAATTTTATCTTACTTTCATGATTGATATTGCGTTGCTACTGGGCCTAGACTTAAGACCTTTGAGAAATCTTGGGTCTCACATTATCAAGGTTTACATTCAACATTGTTCCTTATCTATTAACTTTAATTAAAATACTCATTTTGTCATTTTTATATTTTTGACCATTCTAATTAAAAATTATTAACAACTCCTTATTTTAATGAAACAAACAGGTATAAAATATAATAAAAATATTAATATTTTTAATCAATTAGAAACAAAAAATAAATAAAATAAAAACCATCTACTGATATACATATATATACATATATATACATATACCCTTTTATTGAATGAAAACATTTCGAATTATTGCCATTGTTTATATTTTTTTCCATTCTAATTAAAAATTATTAACAACTCCTTATTTTAATGAAACACATAGGTATAAAAATATAATAAAAATATTAATGTTTTTAATCAATTAGATACAAAAAATAAATAAAATAAAAACCATCTACACTAATATACATATATATACATATACCCTTTTCTTGAACGAAAACATTTCGAATTAAATTGGTTCGTCGTTTTTCAATTTCGTTAAAGTGGAAATCGAAATGGTACACCGTTTTTTCTACTAAAACATTAAAAATTAGATTGTTTGGTGTTTTTTACGTTTTGTTAAATGGAAAATCAAATTCGTTATTCGTTTTATCCGTCCAAAATACTTAAACTTGATTGGTTATTTTTTCTATTTGGTTAACCATTTCGCTGGAAAAATTAAAATGTTCGTTGTTATAATTTTTATTTTGTTTCGCTCGACAAAAACAACGAACCATTTTGGTTTTCAATTTAATCAAACGAAAGAAACAATCACTTAATTTAATTCTTAATGTTTTTGACCGGAAAAAACATTTAATAACTTTGATTTGCAATTTAACCAAACGAAAAAATGACTAACCATATTAGTTTTATAATTTTTGCTAAAAAAAATGACGAACCATATTAAATTTCAATGATTGAAAATAACGCCAATTGATTTAATTTTAAATGTTTTCGCTCAGAAAAAATGAAGAACTCTGATTTTTAATTTAACTGAACGGGAAAACCATTAATCCATCTATAAATTTTTCCGATAAGAAAAAAGGACAAAATATTTCAATTTTTTAATTTATTTTAATGGATGAAACAATGAACACAATGAACCTTTTTAAAGCTTAATAAATATTGAGTTCAATACTTTTTATATTTTATATTTGTAAATAAAAATATTTAGTTTGTACATCAACTTTTTTAATATTTGATTAAATAATTAAATAATGAAAATTTCTGCATCCACCTCAACTTGAAGAATTAAATAACAGTGATTCATTTTTTTTTTTTTTGTTTTTTTGTCTTTTGTCTCACAAGATGTATATAGAACATCAACTTTTATTATTCATAATTTTTGTGAAAAAAGGGGGTTTAATATGAAAAAAATCCAACATGTTTTTTCATATT
The DNA here is from genome assembly GCA_020465985.1 of Centrapalus pauciflorus. Taxonomy (NCBI): domain Eukaryota; kingdom Viridiplantae; phylum Streptophyta; class Magnoliopsida; order Asterales; family Asteraceae; genus Centrapalus; species Centrapalus pauciflorus. The sequence goes on from JAANYP010002482.1 coordinate 569,911, forward strand.
TTTGCGGTATAGCCTATTCTAGGGGTGTTCAAAACCGGATATCCGAATTTCGGATATCCGAAATTTCGGATAGTGAATTTTGCTATCCGAATCCGAAATTTCGGATATCCGATTTTCGGATATCCGAAATTTCGGATTCGGATATCTGATTATCCGAATATCCGAAAAAATATCCGAAAATTCATATTTTTTAACTTTTTTAAAAAATTAAATCAAATATTTAAATATCTAAAATACAAATTCATATATCCAAAGATATATAAAAATAAATATATCACAAACTAAATGTATCCGGAATTATTTTACTCAAAACGACTAAAAAAACATTAAAAAACTAAAATTTATAAAAATATTAGTTAATAAATCTATAAAACTCAAAAATATACATTAGAATAATAATAAACACTCAATATTATGTAAATAATCAACACTAAAGATATAAAAAAATTCAAAATTTTTTTTTTTTTTGGATTTTCGGATATCGGATTATCCGAATATCCGAAAATCGTGAATTTTACTATCCGAATCCGAATCCGAAATTTCGGATATCCGATTTTCGGATATCCGAAAATCCGGATATCCGAAATTTCGGATAGTTTCGGATCGGATTTTCGGATTTTTGTTTCGGATGCTCGGATTCGGATTTTTTTGAATACCCCTAGCCTATTCGCTTTACTTTTTACCAATAAAATCCTTAAGTTATTTATTTGTTTGTGATTTTTGGAATTATTCCTTTTTTGCCAAATAAATTATTAAATTTGATGTTGGTTTTTTGTGGAAAATACAGGATTGATAATGACAAAAAAAAATAAATTTTTTCTGAAAATCAGAATTAAAACAATAACCTGAGGACTTTATTGGGAAAAAATAACATAAGGGACAAAACCACAAATAACATGAAAACATATTGTTTTGTACATATAAAACCCAAAAAAACAATATATGTTAGACATCATCAATTGAATAATACCAAATTCGTAAAAAATAACATGTAACCCACCAATGCTTTAAATGCACAAATGCACGTACATTGTCATCATTAAACTATTTTCTATTTTCTAACATTATATTTTACCTTAAGCGATAAAAAAACTACATATTTTTTTACGGATACCCGCAGCAACGCGCGGGCAACCACAACACTAGATAGATACATAAATAAATATCAATGATATTTACTTTTATTTAAATTTAGTTTAGATTAAAAAGACAACAAAAGTATGAAGAAATAAAAATATGATGCAGTGAAAGAGTTTCACGTGACAATTTTTATTCTCCCTTAATTATATATAAATGTTCATCTTTTTTTTTTTAATTAATATTTTTAATTGATATATTTGATTCATAATGTATATGCTCTTTTTTAACCTTAATATTTTTATTTCAAGTATAATCTTGTCTATTTTAATGTTTTATTTTAAATTTTATTATATATGTGTAACACCCTCCCCGATCCCGGAAATGTCACGTCAATACAATACACAGGTGGCACATCTCAATAACTCAATTATACACATGTCATAAGATAATCCGAAATCACTATTAATTTAAACTTTCGCACAAATATCATTACATATAATCCACTAGATTACAACACCCCAGGATACTAACATGAACATCACAGATCCGATCATTTTACAAAACTAACACAAAGCTTCCCAGATAATCCTCGATCCCAGATCAACAAGCACGGCTACTGATCCCGTCACTGATACCCTGAACATGGTAGACTCGAATACGTAAGCTCGAAAGCTCGTGAGTACTCGAGGGTTAGACTCTGCACAGTAAACACATAGCATGCGTACACATAGCACATACACACAACACAAACCCAATCTCTGTCCCTCACAATCAACATCTCAATACAGGTATGAACACAAAGCATGAGATCCGAAGCCCTGCACACAATATCACTGAGGGGGACCCTTCCCCAGCTAACGACCGTGTACACCGGTGGTTAGCCACAACCCTGTAGCACGGGCGCGAACCGGCTACAGGCCCTGCCGTGTATACACACCCCATGGACTGTTAGGGACAGTCAACCCGCGTGATCACACATCGCGAATCACCGTCCGTATGGAACTCATCACGGACCCCCGGACTGGATCTCATCTCATGCACACATATAACACATATGTGGGAAATAGAATCATACCTGGCGCCCACGTCCCTGTCTCATTCACAACACACAATATACACATACACGAAGCTAGCTACACAGTTATGACTCGTAAAACGGTCCCGGGTTTGAAAAGGAACTCGGGTACTCACCTGATCAATCGGTCCCACACACTGAACTTATAACCTCCGACTCGGCTCGTCTCGCTGGCTCGTCCCTGAAATTACACAAACCCCAGAACATTAATTCTCATCTCAACTGGCACACATCACGGAATCACGATAAAGCCACAAAAGACTCGAACCCAAAAGCAACCCCTAACCGAATCCCAATACCCTAACTCGAAAACAACCCCGATGAAGCCCCGAGAACTCGATCAAAACCCGACCCAAAATAATTTCAACAATATCCCGGAACCCAACAGAACCCGACTCGATATCTCAAACGGAACCCGACACAATTTGACCCAAAATCCCTTCCACAAGATTAACTTCGGATTTCTCCTGCAGGCCCTTGGTCGCGCCGCGGGGACTCTGGTGGTCGCGCCGCGACACCACGAAGCCCTGCACTCTTGACCTGCGATTTTCATGGCTACCAGGAGTATCACACCCCTTTTAATTCGATTTCAATCCCAAATAAACACATATAATCAATACATGATAACCCTTGCAATTCGAAAACTGATTTATACCATTCTCACAACACATAACACAATTTAGAACTTCAATTGAAGTTGCTTACCTCCTTGAAGCCTCAAGAACACCTATACACCAAGATGATGAGGATGTAAGGCTAAATCTCAGCTTCCACAAGCTAATTTAGAGCTTGGCTATGGCTTCTCCCTGCTGGAGCTCACACAACACACACATATACACTTTTATGGCTCTTGCAAAGTGAAGAAGGAAAGAAAAGGATAAGCATCTATATGTACGTCTTTATCTTAACCGGTCCCGAACCCAATAACCCGAACCCGATATCATATTTTCAATATTTATGCCCATTTAACCCATTTAATCCCACGATCCCAAAAATATAATCCGTTCATTAAAATTATAACCCGATGACACGCAAGCCCCATATCAATCCACGAAACGGGATATAATTGGACCAATCCAATATTAATAAATTATTTATCCACTAAAATAATTCCACGCAATTATCTCGAAAATGGGATGTTACATATGTATGTATATTTAATTGATATAAGTTAATACTTTTTACTTTATAAATGTTATTTGAAGTTTATTATTAAATTATATAATTTAAGATTTTTTACAAGTCTAGGTGTAGAATAGCTAATAAATTAACATATGTCAAACATAAAATGTTTATAAATAACAATATTGGATGATAATGAATGTAAGAATATTTTATTTTATTTTAAAAATAATAAAATGTATTTATTTTTTATGGTGTAAAGTGATTATCACATGTGACACCTAAATGTTCTCATTTATTATATTAGATAACTGATTAGAATTAATTACTTTTTTAATATTTATAAATTTTAAAATTAATGGGCAATATTTATCTTTTATTTATATTAAAAAATAATTTGTATTATTTCATTATATTAGACAATGGTGGATAGTATTGATAATTTTTAAGTATTTATACATTTTAACATTGATGGGTAGTATTTATCTGTTATTTTATTCAAAAAAAAAAAAAAACTTGTAATTATCTGTAAATGGTGAAATATGGAGGTACCATGTAGCAATTAGTGTTATCATATATTATATACTTGTCTATAGACCCATGTATAACATGTGTATACATTTAAAAAATTAATTTCATTAATATTGTAACACCCTCTTTTCTCACACAAATGTCACGTCAACATATAATCATAAGTGGCCGAATCACATACATCTCATAGTACACATATCAGGGGATTAACTGAAATCACTGTTAATTAAAAACTTTAATACAAAGTCGTCACAACATGTCGCTTGTCGGATACAGATACATATACACATCTGAAAGCTAGCTATCATACACATGCTAATCAAATACTACAAGTTTTCAAAAGGTGACGTCTGCATGCAACAGATTACGCAAAACACATCTCTAATTATTTCCGTCTCCTACTTCGGTGGCTGCTGCGGCTGAGACCCCACTGTATGACCACCTGATACACATTAGACTCGAAAACGTAAGCTGCGAAGCTCGTGAGTACGCGAGGGTTAGACTTTGCAGATAACAACACATAACATGCACAACACGTATAGCTCAACACATATAACACGAAACTCAAAGCTCGATGCACATCTCTGCTCAAGGGGACGCCGTTACCCAGCTAACAGGCCGCACACAACAGTGGTTAGCACACAATAGGCACAGGAGCGACCTGACAATAAACACTGCTGTATATATACAGTCTCAAACTTCGTGACTTGTTAGGGACATTCAGCCTGCGCGACCACGTATCGCGGACACCTGCAACTTAGACACATATAGCACGTAATGGGTAGATAGAATCATACCTGCGCGCCATATCTCGGTCTCATACACATATATCACATTATACACAACACGACACAACTCGAAAAATGGAGCGCTCATTTCAAAAGGAACTCGAGTACTCACCAATACCCCAAAATCAACTGCAACCCGGAACTCTAACATGGATCGGTACACGGTCGGCTCGAACCTGTAAACATCACGGATCCCAAATATTAATGCAAACCCAACCGATAGATAACATAAACCCGAACATAATTATTGCAATCGAACTAGTCCAAAAACACAGCTACAAACGAACAACCGTCGCCCAAAACCCCCGGCTGACCAGCGTCGCATCGCGGCCCGCACCCAAGCACCGGGGTCACGCCGCCCCCATCGCGGCTGCGCTCACGCATCTGCAAGTCTGTGCAGCTTCGCGAAAATGGCAGAACCAGGGGGTTTCAAGCCCCTAACCCGTTTTCAGCAACCAAAAATACACAAAACTCATATACAATTGATCCATACAACCTCAGAAACTAAAACCCACAATTTCACATTCACAACTCGAATTTTAGCAAGCAAAATCAGGGTTTCTTACCTCTTAATCTTCAAGAACACAAGGAGAAGGGGAAGAACACCAATCCAAGACCCAAATCCGATTTTTGTAAAGGTTTTGCTTGCTCCAGAATCACACGCGCGCGCACACACACACACACTAATATTTCTGTTTTTAGAAGGTAAAGGAAGGAAGGAACTCAAGAGTACGTACACATATACGCTTTCTAATAATAGAAAGCTCCGAACCTGCTAAATCAGAACCCGCTATCACTTTTTCACAATTAATATCATTTTGACCCAATTAAATCCACGATCTCATAAATAATAATAATAATCCACTAACTATTAATCCGGAGACACGTATCACTCGGTCCCGACACGTTTAATCCACGAAACGAGATTTAATTGGAACAACGCAATAATATTAAAATAAGCCAATAAATTAAATCCACGTACCAGGCTCAAATTCGGGATGTTAAAAATCCTCCCCTCTTAATAAGATTCTGTCCCGGAATCTAGCTCGACAACTGAAATAGCTGCGGATACCGGCTCCTCATATCGGCCTTGGGCTCCCAGGTAGCGCTAGTACCCTTATGATGTCTCCACTGAACGAGTACTAACGCGATCTCTTTATTTCGCATCTTCTTCACCTTACGGTCTGTAATAGCCTCGGGTTGCTCGACATATCGCAAGTGATCGTCCACGGTGATCTCGGATAACAGCACATACTGATCGTCTTTGGCCAGATTCTTTCTCAGACGACTCACGTGAAAGGTGTCTTGGACTCCGGCCAATTCTGGAGGCAGTCTCAGCCTGTATGCCTGATCTCGGACTCTGGCTATGATCTCAAACGGACCGATGTATCGCGGACTCAGCTTACCTCTGTGTCTCAATCTGATAACTCCTTCCATGGCGATACTTTCAACATAACACAGTCCCCAACACTGAACTCGAGGTCAGTCAGACGACGATCGACATAACTCTTCTGCCGACTCTGTGCTACTCTCATATGCTCACGATAACCGCCACCTTGTCGCTCGTCTCCTGCAACAACTTAGGCCTGCTGATAGGTTGCTCGCCGACCTCGCCCCAACACACAAGGGTTAGGCACTTACGCCCGTAAAGTGCCTCGAACAGAGCCATCTTGATGGAGGTATGGTAGCTGTTGTTGTACGCAAACTCGACCAACGGCAAGTGAACATCCCAACTACCACTGAAACCTATCGCGACGCTCGGAGCATATCCTCGAGAGTCTGATTCGTCCGCTCTGTCCGCCTGTCTGTCTGAGGTCTATACGCTGTACTCAACTGAACTCTCGTCCCCAACTCACGCTGAAAGCTTTGCCAGAACCTCGAAGTGAACCACGTGTCTCTATGAGACGTGATCGACTTCGGAACGCCGTGCCTCGAAACCACCTCATTAATGTACAACCGAGCTAACTGATTTATAGTAATGGTGCCCCGAACCACTAGAAAGTGAGCACTCTTCGTCAGTCGATCCACTATCACCCAGATCATATCGTTGCCTCGAACCATGCATGGAAGTCTAACGATAAAATCCATCGTGATACGATACCACTTCCACTAGGGGATCTCTAGAGGCTGCAAATGCCCGGGAGGCTTTTGATGCTCGGCCTTAACACGGAGACAAGTCATACATTCCTCGACATATCGACCCACATCTCTCTTCATCCCAGGCCACCAGTAGAACTCGCGCAAATCTCGATATGTCTTGGTGCTCCCGGGGTGGATAGACAGTCTCGAGCGATGCGACTCATCTAATATCAACTGCTGAAGATTATCGACTCTCGGAACCCAGACTCGGTCGCGATACACATACATCCTCGTGCTGTCTTTACTCAGAACATCAAGCTGCTCAGTAAGTCGCTATCTCTTCACATTCTCTGCCCGCAGACCCTCTAACTGCGCCAACCTCAAACTCTCAACAAGGGTCGACGTGACCTCGAGTCTCGCTGCTCGGGAAACTACCGTCTGGCCGCACGCCTTGCGATTCAGCGCATCTGCCACCACGTTGGCTCTACCCGGATGGTACTGAATCTCGCAGTCGTAGTCCTTCAATAGATCTATACTGCGCCGCTGTCTCATATTCAACTCTTTCTGCATAAACAGGTACTGTAGACTCTTATGATCTGTATACACCACAAACCGAGACTCATACAGATAATGACGCCATATCTTCAACGCAAACACTATCGCGTCTAACTCGAGATCGTGCACGGTATGGTTCTCCTCGTAGGTCTTCAGCTGCCGCGACGCATACGCTATCACTTTGCCCCACTACATCAGAACACAACCCAGACCAGTACCCGACGCATCGCAATATACCACGAAATCCTCTGTACCCTCGGGCAACGCTAATACTGGAGCCTCACATAACCGGGACTTCAACTCTCTGAAGGCCAACTCCTGCTCATCGGACCACACAAAAGGAACGGACTGCTGTGTCAATGTCTTTGACGGCATGGCTATCCTCGAAAAGTCCTGAATGAAGCGGCGATAGTACCCGGCCAATCCTAGAAAGCTGCGAATCTCAGGCACAGTCTTCGGCGGCTCCAAACTCATAACGACCTCTATCTTCGATGGATCCACTTTAATACCCTTGGCGCTCACCACATGCCCCAGAAATTGAACCTCTCGCAACCAGATTTCGCACTTAGAGAACTTCGCATACAACCTCTCCTTTCGCAGCACGGTTAGAACCTCTCGCAAGTGCTGCTCGTGGTCCTCGACGTTCCTCGAACAGATCAGGATGTCGTCGATAAATACTATCACGAACCGATCCAACATAGATCTACACACACTGGTCATCAAATCCATGAAAGTCGCGGGTGCGTTAGTCACTCCAAAGGGCATCACAAGAAACTCATAATGGTCGTATCTAATCCGAAACGCGGTCTTCGGAACATCGTCATCTCTAACTCGCAACTGGTGATAACCAGATCTCAAATCTATATTCGAGAAGAAACTCGAACCCTGCAGCTGGTCAAATAGGTCGTCGATGCGTGGAAGCGGATATCAGTTCTTCACCGTCACTTTGTTCAGCTCTCTATAGTCGATACACATTCGCATAGTACCGTCCTTCTTCTTCACAAATAACAAGGGAGCTCCCCACGGGGACGAACTCGGACGGATAAATCCACAATCCAATAGCTCCTGAAGCTGTGACATCATCTCTCACATCTCTGTAGGTGCCAGCCTATAAGGCGTCCTTACAATAGGCACCTGCTCCAGGGATAAGGTTGATACGGAACTCAACCTGACGATCTGGCGGTAACCCAGGCAACTCCTCTGGGAATACCTCAAGGAACTCTCTTATCACTGGTATATCCTCTATGGTCTTCTTCTCTCTCTTGGCGTCAACCACATAAGTCAAAAAGGTCTCACATTCCTTCGCAATGTACCTCTGGGCTCTGGCCATAGAAACTATACCGATCTCGCCTCGGCGCCTGTCGCCATACACAGTCACAATCTCACTGTCTGAAATAGGTATACGGATCATCTTCTTTGCACACAGAATGTCAGCCTGTCTGGCTGTCATCCAATCCATACCTACTATCACGTCGAAACTGCTAATTTCTATCGGCAGCAGATCAATGAGAAATTGATGCGCATCTATCTCAAGAACACATTCTCTGAATATCCGGCTCACCAATGCCGTACCCCCGTCGACTCTCTCAACAACCAATGGAACAGATAAAGCTAGTAGAAGGCACAGAAAAGTATGCCCAAAAAACAACAGATACATACGAGCGATCTAATCCTGAATCAAACAAAATACGAGCGCTAAGCCCATTCATAATGTACGTACCAGAAACCACATCTGTAGACTCGCAGGCCTCCTCTGCTGTGGGCTGAAACACTCTGCCCCGGTCTCTGGGTGCTAACTCACGGTGGCTCGATGATGAAGGCTCAGCCCTAGCCCCACTGGTACTCGCTCCCTGCACAGCTAGTGGTGCATCTGGACAGTCTCTGGCAATGTGACCTGGCCTCCTACAGCAGAAGCACAAGGAATCCCTCGAAGTGAAAGTGAAAGAAGTGTGGCCATACTGCCCACAACGATAGCAACGGGGCTGCTCAGCCATGCATGATCCTGAATGGCGACGACGACATCTCTGACAGATTCTCTCTCGACATGAACTATCGGCTCGGCTCGCTGATGGTTGGGACCCCTGCCCCACGCTACTCTGACTCTGGCTGGGAGCACTGAATCGTGACGTCTGTCCCTGACTCTGGTCCTGACCGGACCTCCTGGATCGGCGATCTGTACCCCTGTCTCTGTCTTTACGGGACCCCGAACCCTGTCCCTGTGAACGCTGCTGCTCAGGCTGACTCTCCCTCGGGGCATCCCGAGGCTCTCGCAAGTAGCTAGGGGACTGCTCTGATGTCCCCGTCCTCTGTCTATGTGCTGGAGGCTGACCCCTCTGTCTCTCTATCTCCCACTCTATAACCCGAGCCATCTCTAAGGCCCTCGCAAATGTAGGAGTGTCAAGAAGCCCAACGAACTCCCGAATATTAAATCGCAAGCCATCGATGAAGGCATCAGCCTTCCGCATCTCTGTATCAACGTGTTAGGGTGCAAACTGGGAATACTCATTAAATCTATCCACGTACTGTTGAACAGTCATACTATCCTGCTGGAGGTGTAGAAAACGACGTTCCATCTCCCGGCGCTCATCGCGAGGAATGTACTGTAACTCAAAGATAGCACGAAACTGCTCCCAAGACATGGCATACGCCGCAGATGTAGTCATAGAGGACTCGATGGACTTCCACCACTGCGAAGCCCCTCTTCTCAACAGATAGGTCGCATAACCGACCATATCCCGCGGATCGACATGAGCGACTTGGAAAGCCGCCTCTATCTCTCTCTCCCAAGCCATAGCCGCACCCGGCTCACCACCGCCCCTGAACTGAGGTGGGACTCCTGTCATGAAGTCCTTAAAGGACCCACCTCTCTGAGTAGAGGAAGATGCACCAGCCCCTGTCTCGGTAACTGTAACTAGCAGGGGGATCTGACCTCTGACCCTGATCTCTCTCACGGTAGAACTCTGCTAAGACCTCTCGAATATACTCATCCCCAGCTGGCCTCTCCGGCCAGGATCCTTCTCCGTGATCTGCCATAACTACCTGAACGTATCACAAAGGTAAGATAACAGATAGACCACCCAGCGTTATACAATAAGCTAGGTCAGTTAATTCCGCTAAACTCAGTCTCAGGGAAGAATCTCACGCATCTGAACACGGTCAAAACTCAAGCATCCACTGATACTCAATACTGAAACCACAAGCTCTAATCAAGCTGTAACACCCTCTTTTCTTACACAAATGCCACGTCATTATATAATCATAAGTGGCCGAATCGCATACATCTCATAGTACACATGTCAGGGGATTAACTGAAATCACTGTTAATTAAAAACTTTAATACAAAGTCGTCACACCATGTCGCATGTCGGATACAGATACATATACACATCTGAAAGCTAGCTATCGTACACATGCTAATCAAATACAACAAGTTTTCAAAAGGTGACGTCCTCATGCAACAGATTACACAAAACACGGCTCTAATTATTTCTGGCTCCTACTTCAGTGGCTGCTGCGGCTGAGACCCCACTGTATGACCGCCTGATACACATTAGACTCGAAAACGTAAGCTGGGAAACTCGTGAGTACGCGATGGTTAGACTCTGCAGATAACAACACATAACATGCACAACACGTGTAGCTCAACACATATAACACGAAACTCAAAGCTCGATGCACATCTCTGCGCAAGGGGACGCCGTTCCCCAGCTAACAGGCCGCACACAGCAGCAGTTATCTCACAATATGCATAGGAGCGACCTGGCAATAAACACTGCTGTATATATACAGTCTCAAACTTTGTGACTGGTTAGGGACAGTCAGCCTGCGCGACCATATATCGCGGACACCTGCAACTCAAACACATATAGCACGTATAGGGTAGATAGAATCATACCTGCGCGCCATATCTCGGTCTCATACACATATATCACATTATACATAACACGACACAACTCGAAAAATGGAGTGCTCATTTCAAAAGGAACTCGAGTACTCACCAATAACCCAAAATCAACTGCAACCCGGAACTCTAACGTGGATCGGTACACGGTCGGCTCGAACCTGTAAACATCACGGATCCCAAATATTAACGCAAACTCGACCGATAGATAACATAAACCTGAACATAATTATAGCAATCGAACTAGACCCAAATCACAGCTACAACGAACAACCGACGCCCAAAACCCCCGGCTGACCAGCGCCGCATCGCGGCCCGCGCCCAGGCACCGTGGTCGCGCCGCCCCCATCGCGGCCGCGCTCACGCATCTGCAGGTCTGTGCAGCTTCATGAAAATGGCAGAACCAGGGGTTTCAAGCCCCTAACCCGATTTCAGCAACCAAAAATACGCAAAACTCATATACAATTGATTCATTGAACCTCAGAAACTAAAACCCACAACTTCACATTCACAACTGGAATTTCAGCAAGCAAAATCAGGGTTTCTTACCTCTTAATCTTCAAGAACACGTGTGCGCGCACACACACACACACACACACACACTAATATTTCTGCTTTTAGAAGGCAAAGGGAGGAAGGAACTCAAGAGCACGTACACATATACACTTTCTAATAATAGAAAGCTCTGAACCCGCTATCACTTTTTCTCAATTAATATCATTTTGAACCAATTAAATCCACGATCTCATAAATAATAATAATAACCCACTAATTATTAATCCGGAGACACGTATCACTCGGTCCCGACACGTTTAATTCACGAAATGGGATTCAATTGGAACAACACAATAATATTAAAATAGAGAGCCAATAAATTAAATCCACGTACCAGACTCAAATTCGGGATGTTACAAATATTGTAAGATAATTTGCGCAAAAAACTTTAAAGTTGGACCATTTTTGTGATTAAAACCTTAACCAATTTTATTGCACAAAAACCTCCAACTGGTAAAATCTTATGAAATTAAGATGTTACCGGTTATAATAGGTTGATATGCTTACATGACACACACTGACGTCCACATAGCAAACCCGACTTTTATGACGCCTACATGACATTACATGTGTAATTCTTAAACTGATTTTTTTTTTTTGCATAAAAAACCCTGAAGTTGATGATTTTTTTAATTGAAACCCTTAACTATTTTTTTTTTCATCACTTCTAACCAACGGTTACATTCACCACCACCTCTCTTCTCCCTACCTCTGGCAACTCTGATTATTCCACCACCTCTTGGTGTTCAAGGTTGTATGTATGTTCAATTAACTTTTGCCAATTAATCTTGAATTTCAATTTCATTTGTGACGATGGAATCGATTTCGTTTTGTGTTCACGAATTGCATTTTAAGGTTCAATTTTATGTTAGATTTCGTTTATTTAGGTTCCATTTTAGCTTTTGAATATCATCAGCTAGAGCAGTGATGTTTGCTAGAGAGTGGAGGTTTCATCGGAGAACGGGTTCTTTGTTTAATAATTAAAATTATTAATAAATCTCCATGTAATCAAATGCCATCGGTGAAGAAAAATCAACTTTAATGATTTTTGTTGGTTGGGGGGTTTTTTGAGCAATAAAAAATGATTTTGGGTTTTAATTGAAAAAATTAAACCTGTTGGGTTTTTTTACGCAAAAATCTATTTAAAAAAATTCATATGTCATCAAGTTGCAACCGGCTAAACCGGTCATATTTTTTGAAAAAACCCAAATTCATAGAGTTTTAGTCGGTGGGAGGTTTTTTGTGTAATAAAAAAAGGTTGAAGGTTTCAATTGCAAAAATGATCCAACTTAGGTTTTTTTGTGCAAATTCCCCTATATTATAATACACTTAAATCTAAATCCAAATTTAAGTTTTGTTTTAGATAAAATTTAGTTTAAATTTAGATTTGATTAGAATTCTTTTAAATTATTCTTGATATGCATTAATTATAGATTAAAAAATATAAGTCCCAAGTGGAAGTAAGAGAAGATGTCCCATGACAATAGCAGATGACGACAGATGACAAAATAGTTACTCTTTTAATATTATTTATACATATATAGACCAGGTTAATATCTTTGTCTTATATGGGTTGATTTAAAAAATAAATAAATTATAAATATATAAAAATATTTTAAAGTTTTAGTTTAATTAAAGTTTAGTTAGTTAATTTTTAATTTAGAATTTAATAGATTGGATTAAATTGGATGTGATATTATTATTAGTTGTAGTAAACAACATGACAATTTAAAAAAAAAGAAATAACAAATGACAAATTAGTTAAGAAATTAACAAGTGAAAATTTTTACGAGAAGATGACAAGTAACAATTTTTTTTCTTTTTTTCAATATTATCATGTATAGATAACAATTTATCACATCTACACTGTGTTTTCCAACATAATTTAAGGAGAGAAAGTTGAAGAAATGAAGAGAAAGTAGAAAGAAACAAAAAGTTGTTGTCTTCTTTAAACATTTTAAAGGAAAGAATGGAAATGAACTGGAAAGAAAGAATAATCAATAATATCTTTCGCTCCAAAAGTGGGAAGAAAGTGAAAGACACAAAGGAAAGAATAAACTTTTGTTCTTTCAAAAACCTATTTTTTATTTCACTTTTCCTTCATCTTCTTCCTCATCATTTTCTTTTTTTTTTTTTTGAAAAAATTATACAACAGAATGCTATTGACAGTAAACCACACATCTTTAAATAGTAAAACAAGAAGATAACTATGAAAATTCGAACAACTCAGCAACAATAGTACCTATCCTTATAAAAACAATATTAGCTTATCAATATTACACAAGCTCATACATTTGATGATTATGCTTAACTAAACACTATTATCATTTGATTATTTTCTTTAACTCAAATGAAAATTACAAGAATTTTTTTTATGGATACGATTGAGAAAGACTTTCATGTGTTATTGTGTTATTATTTGATTTTTTTATTATTAATATTTGTGTTTATAACATTACTAAAATCTTGTGTCAATGATGAAAATTTTTAAACGAAATAACAAATAAACAAACAAATCTATATTAAGAACTTCCCAAAAGCAAAAGGTTACAAATACTGAAAATACATTGCAACATCTAACTTAACATACAAAAAAAAAAAATATTGCAACGACGGGTGTAATTGAGTCGAGATACTCGAGCTTGATTCGCTAAAAGCTTGAAAAAAACTCGAGTTAAACGAGTCCGAACCGAGCTCTAGCCTAAATAATTACTTCTTATTCAGTTGTGTTAACGTTGCTCATATAGTAATACTGTAATAATTAAGATAATTTTTAAATTATCTCTTTTAATTAATTAGTGGGCAGTCATTAACCAAAAAACATAGCATCATTATAAGCAAAATGGAGTATGGAGGGTGACGTGGCTAGGCCTTATTAGAGGATAAATTGCAATTAGATAAAAAAATCATGATTGATTTTAGGAATATAATTTACCCAATATGGAATATTTAACCACTCCCGAATTAGTTTTAGAATTTACGAATATAAAAATAACTAGCAATTACATTAATAATTTCATTTAGGGTTCGTAAGTGGATACTACCATAATTGTTGATAAAATTTTTTCCAACAAAAAATTATTATCAGAGACTTCCTTCCTCAACATAACAAATAAATGATTTGATGAATTGATTGGACATATTTTAAATAAGAAAACATTAGATACTATACAA